>APFE030744892.1:3154-27857 GCA_000404065.3 Pinus taeda
ACTAGTAAATGGATCGGCTAGTACAAGAGAAAAAGGGGGTTGTAGCTCCCGTACTGGTATAAGGCTGCACCAGTACAGAATATTGTAAAAGGATTTTCTTATTAAGAAGAAGATTGAGATGACTTGCAGCAGGTGGTTTTCTCCCGCATTGGGTTTCCACCTTATATCATGGTGTTCATGTTTGTGCCTTATGTGTGATGATCTATTCTATGTTACTGCATCTGTTAACTGATAATATGGTTGATAATGTTCTAATGCACTCATTGAAGATCAATTAACTTAATGATAAGAAGTTGTGGAAGTAGCATATATGAATCTGGTTATGGAAATGAAAAAGTTTTATTAATGTGATAATACTGATTCACCCCCCCTCTCAGTATTATTTCCAACATTACCATGGTAATCTCCAAGAAAATACCATAGGTAAATACCATGGATATTCCAATACCACAAACTCCTATACCATGGTAATCTCCAAAACAATACCATGGGAAAATACCATGGTTATGTGAATACGAAGGCTATATGCACCAAGGTAATATCACATGCCAAACAACTCCACACACATACCAATACCATGCTAATGCTAATACCAAGAATCCTATATCATGGTAATTCTCTAGTCATGAAATATGCAAGATGCGCAAGGAAACAAGAGAAAATACTCAAACATAACTCAAAACAAATCATCTCCAAAACATATAACATAACCTAAGCCAAATAAAATGAAACGATAAAACATCTGAAACTAGTGGCACAAACCAACAAATCCATCTGTAACAAGCCACAAACTGTAGATCAAATCTCAAACCACCTATCACACAATCATCTACAATACATGCCCAGGTTGATATCAATGCCAACCATCAACCACTGCAACACAACACCTACACCAACAATTGCATCATCAATGCCAACAATATCTACCTTTGGAATTGATGGCAACCGTCGTTGAACGATCCCACTCACGTTGACCTCTGGCATTGATCTTCATAGATACTCCCCCTTTGAAATCAATGGAAAAGGGCTAAGGTCATATAATTTATCATAGTTGGATATGCAATACTCCCCCTAGACACTATCTAGTTCAGATCATAGTGCAACAACAAGAATAACGCTCCTCATGGAAGCATGACAACAAATAATGGAAACAATATCTCTCTCTCTCTTTCCTAAAGCAACAAAGAAAAACTCTCCATGCACACCACTCTCAACCAACAATAACAACATAATGTGAGAAGAAACATTCTCTCCAGAACCAATTAGTAGGAGCATGGACATCCTTTGATACAATAGCAATAGATACATGATGACCAATCGAGAATAGGATCATCCATCCTCTCTCAAGAAACAACACAATACTCATAAATGATCAACAACCAAACTCACATCAACATCATCAACCTGCAACCAGTGCCTTCTAGCTGAAGGCTACACCTCATGCACCAAGGGACTAACTTAACACAATATGTTTAGTATGCAATACATGACTAAAGGCACACCCATAAACCCTCACGAATGGCTAGTTCATCCCTCATTAATGGATGTTAGACACCAATACTCTCTCTCCAACATGACCATGACCAATAATATCCAATACAATGTATGTATGTGGCTATATAATGAAATACAAGGCTACAAAAATGACAATAGCATGATATACAATAGCCCAAAAATGGCTGCAACAAATCATAACAGTACAAACTTGACATGACTCATAACTCTTCCTATCACCAAATCATGACAACATGGACTCAATGACTTGAGATTTGATTACATGGCTTCATAAACAAGATACATGACTGCAACTGATGAGGTACATTATGAAGCATGTGGTTCTTGCATAATACTTGAAATTTTCAATACATGAACAAAACTCATGCCTCTCTCCAAGACATACTCAATTAACATCCTTGACCAATACTACAAACATTTAGGCTAGCAACAAGATGATGAATGACATGAAATATATAAATCACATCATGCATACAAGCATCCATGTGCATAAGATAGATCCATCTATATCAAGGCACCATCTTCTAGCAACAAATGACGTGATGGAAGCAATATCCAATCAACATGAAATATGTAATAATGAGCAGCAATAGCATATAACCATAACATCAACTAAGAAGCATAAAAATCTAATATGCAACAGCAACTTCTAACACATAAATATACCTCATGAACTTGCAACAACAACATATGAAAAATATGTGCACTATTTGTAGCAGGAAACAATCATCTTCTCAATGTTGTAGCATACCATGCCAATAGTAACCACTAAACCACGTATGCATAATGCCAACAATTAAGCAACAACAAATAATCTTCAACTTGGAGTGAAATAAACTTATAGCACAAGATTTATCAATAGAAAGACCAACAAAAAAGAAACATAAAGAGATCTACTAAATGAATCATAGGCAAAGTAACAACAACCAGTCTCCTCAATGGTGGAAAAGAACATAGGCAAGAGATCATGAAACATTGTGACCAGTGAACAATTCCCAAAAAATCTGATGGAAACAACATATCGTCACATGTTACAAATACCAACAATAATAATCATACTCCTCCCATGTGTAAACAATAATCAAGTTTTCCACAAAAACCCTAGGGAGGTCGTCCATAATGCACATTCTTCATTTTTTGTTCCATAAAGGCCATATAAACAAAAAAACACCAACTAGTCACAATATGAAGGTCAAAATATGCATGAGAAAATAATAATAAATCCTCATGGTAGCAACAACCCATGCATGTCAATATCACTTAGTAATAACATACTCAATTCATTCATATAAAAGAAATTTTACATGAATGCTCAAAATATCCACCAATATGAAAATAAGCATCCGAATTATAATTGATACAAGGTGATGGAGAATCGTGTAAGTCATGCAAACTCAAAACACATACTCTAATATTTCCTGCAATAACCGAAGTGAGATAAGTGCTTGACATAGAAAAACTTCTTCAAACAACCTCCTTTTTTCTTATGCTAGCATGGAACCATCATACCATCATAAATCGTTGAAATGATTGAAGCACATGAGATTCTACCCCTAGATATGTGCCATCTCTAAATAATCTCCTAGAAAAGAAATTGTGAGCACTACAAATCCAAGACAATCACCTACAACAAAATGTTCATGTGACATTTCAGATATGGCAACATTTCTAATAAATTGCACGCAACCCAAAATGTGGCCATATTCTTCCCCTAAGACCATGCAAGCCTTAGAATTGAGTGGGAGTGTTTTGCTACTCATTTCTTCTCCAAATATTGTGGGACTACTCTCTAGTATGTGGATCCTTTTCTATCCTCTTTCCTCCCTTTGTTGGTGCTACTTCCTAGGGCTTTGCTTGACTTCATTGGTGATAGGCTTATGATTTTATGCAATATATTTGTCACCTACTTTCTCCTTTTCCTTCATGGAGCATGACTCTTCTTCAAAACCGAATCTGGTTTTGATAAGAGGGGATCTTTGACTCATAAGGATCTCATCCAAAATTCTAGTTCTTTTCTCCAACTTTCGATATTAAGATAGTTGATTATTGGATTTTTCTAATTTTCATCTCAATGAGGCTAATTCATCTTATTTTATTAAAACCACCTCAATATTTAATTATTCACAAATGCTAATCTATTCTTTAATCTCACTTCCAATCTCCTCTTTAGTTATTTTTTCTTCCTCCAACTAGGTTTTTAAATCTTCAATTTATTTCTTGAAACTCTGCTCTCTTTCTTCAAGAATTTGGAGAAGCTTTTTCAAATCTCTATTTTCTGCTAGTGTTGCACTAATTTGTGTTTTTTCTTCAACTTATTTATCCTTTTCATGATGATTCCTCTAGATCTATATTCCATGTAGTGCATGTAACTTATCCCAAATCTCTCTAACAGTCTTGATATCTGATCTTTCCTGAGCACCCCAATCATGAAGAATATCATACATTACACATTCGGCCTACACATGCAATAATTGAGCTTTATTTATCATCAAGCCATTTATCACCATTCTCCAAAATTTATATCCTTGAGCATAAATTTTTATTTTTACCTTATCTCTCCATGCTCAGAAATTTAAGGCATTGAGTTGTGGAGAATATTGATAACCCATGATTTTCCCAAATCCACCTTTCAATGATTAAGCTGCAACAAAGGCACTGACTCTCATGCTAATTTTTGGAAATGAACTCACTACTAGTGGGGCTGAATTGTTAGTGATAGGATTATAAAAAATTTCAATTCTTTTCCAATTACTGATTCACGTACAAATACATTAATCCATTAGCAGATTATATCACATAAAAAATTAAACAACTCAGTTACTAATAAATTTGAATTTGCATCTACACGAAGATCATCAGATATGAACCATAAAATGAACAATATAAACATGCATAAGGGGTCACAAGATATTTATGGTGGAAAACCATCTCGAGGACAAAAAACCATTTGATGTTGCTACTGCACTGCTCAATAATTTTATTATTCATCAAACAATTCAATACATAGAAAATACATATGGCTACTATTAGTAAGAACGTTGATCCTCATCTCATGACTCTATTGACATCCATCCATTGGAAGCCACCACAAATAACAAGCCTCTCCCAACTCTGATTGGACTCATGAAGAAATCTGATCCTTATCTCATGACTCCATGGACCTCATCTACTGGAAGCCGCCATGTCCAACGAGCCTTACCCTACTCTAATTAGAAACATGAAGAAATATGTTCTTTGTACTGAATTAGCCAAAGCCCCCACTGCACTCTTCTATGTGATCCTCATTTCATTCATTTTTAGATTGGAGACAATCTGAACTGCTCAACTAGAACAACACAACAACCTCTAGCGATATAGGTTCAAACAAATACAACAATCACCTTGAACAGTTCTACTACACCTCACTCAATCACTTCAAAAATCCCATAAATAACACATGCTACATACACAAAATATAATCTGATGAAAATATAATGAGCATATAGGAAATTATCTACAATCATTCCTTACTCCATCACCACACTGTTGGATAAAATTATGGCTAAAGTATGCTTTTGCTACCATTTACTACTACTACTACAAATTGTTGTATATTCTCTACATATTACCTGCACAACCTACACAAGGTATTCTTCTCTCACACACACTCTTCCTTACTCACTCAACCATCACCAAAAAAGAAAAAACAACTTAATACTTTTTCTTTTTCTTTTCAGTCTATGCCAAATTATCCTCAGTTATCTCCAAACCAATACCATAAGAAAATACCATTGTTATGTAAAAAGCTAGGTCACCTGTAACATGGTAATATCCAAATCAATATCACAGGTAAATACCATGGTTATGCCAATACCACGGACACTGTTACCATGGTAATCTCCAAGTCAATACCATGAGTAAATACCATGGTTATGCCAATCCCATGGACCCTTATACCATTGTAATATTCAAGTCAATACCATGGGTAAATATCATGGTTATTCCAATTCCACAGACCCCTATACCATGGTAATCTCCAAGTCAATACCATAGGTAAATACAATGGTTATGTGAATACCACAGGCTCCTATACCATGGTTATTTCAATGCCAAGACTATCTTTACCAAGGTAATATAAAATGGCAACATACTCCACACACATACTAATACCATGGTAATTCTAATACCAAGAATACATATACCATGGTAATACTCTACTGATGAAATATGCAAGATGTGAAAGGAAACTAGATAAAATGCTCAAACAAAACTTAAAACAACTCAATTCCAAAACATCTGACATAAACCAAGCCAAATCATCTACAACAATAAAAATTCTACAACCAGTGGCACAAACCAACAAATCAATCTATAAAAAGCCACAAACCATAGACCAAATCTAAAAGCACCTACAACACAATCCTCTGCAACACCTGCCTAGGTTGACATCAATTTCAATCATTAATCACTCCAACATAACACCTACACCAAAAAATACATCGTCATTGCCAACAGTCCCATGCCTAAACAATATTAGCATACAAATTCAATCATACTAGCTCAGCCATGCAACTAGTGTTTCTCAACATAGACAATGCTCATACAGTAGACCCTAGCAATGCCACACCTTCAAATGCTCTAAATAACCTCTTCCATATACCAATATAATTTAATAACAACATGAATTAATTAAAGCCCCTATAAAACCAAGAACATATATCAACCAATATTATCATAACCACTACAGTGCAATACTAGCAGTTGCATATTACATGGAAATATAAATTGTCATGACAATGCATCAACAACAACAACCTAGAAACATGATCACAAGAAGTTCACAATTGGCCCTGCAAAATCATTATCATTAATATTGCTACACTTTGTTCTCCATAGAAAGCATTAGTAACACATTTCCAATCATAGTATATACATATTCACTCAACCAACTAGAATTCACAACAGATATCTGTAATTTATATCACATGGCTACTAAAATGTACCAAATCTTTCTAAAATAAAGCAATTTAAAATATAAACTTCAACAAATTTTATCCATTGTAAACAAGACTAACTCTTTGTCAAACACATCATTATCTCTGGTTATAAACACTACTCACATTATAGCTTGCACCTCCACACACAATTTATATGCACTACAACAACATCAAATCACACTACATTTACCACTCCTTACACTCAAGTTCATTCATCAAGAAACTATAACCACATTACATCAATTTTAAATGTGATGCATAGATACAAATTATAGATATCACTCAAGGTCATGTGCACACTCATAAGTATCATTGACACCCTCAATGTTCCATGACTCACACTGCATTACTCATTTAGCCTCCAAAAGTGGATTGTGCATAACTCAGGTCAAACACATAACCATATATTCTTTGAAAATACAAATCACCATCATTCAGATAAAAAGCATTACTTCATTCCGATTGAACCAATATACCAAATCAATTCATACACAGTCATGCACACTATATTATGCACATGATCCAATAAACACAAATTTTATATATTAGCAGCTACAATAATACCAATTCACACTCCATCCTAGGTTCTACACTTTTTAAATTACATAATAGCATAACATGTCTAAACTCTAATCGTGTCATAGCATTGGTCTTTTAAATTTTTTTTCCTAAATAATCAAATATGACCTCCTCAATGCATTAACTTGAACATTCGTTTCACTTCAATTTTCCTCTCAAGACCAAATCAACTAAATACCAATTCAATTGGTATTAAAACATTGACATTGGGTAGACTAACATATTGTTGGCTCCAATTTCATTGAGTGTGTAACCATATTTTATATCACAGCCAATACCATTTAAAACGATTACCCAAAGCACTAAATCAGACCACATCAATGGTAATAATAATGAAACTACACTTCTTTAATGACGCGATCAAATGATCAAAACATGACTGAATAATAATGATCAATTCAACCACATTAAATATAATATTAGATGATTAATGATGTTTCGTTTCTCATTGACGACCAAATCAATCACTATGTAAAATACTAGAACAACTCACTTCAAAACCATGGGAAAATTCACTAGTAAATGCACAATGTTTCCTTTTGCATCCTACAAGACATGTCCATGCGTTATGCATGATATTCTTGGTTGTGTCCATGGGTTCTACATTGGAAATATAGGCTTTCAAAACAACACCCACGAATTGCCAATTCTTAATTAGTGTCTAGACCCTAAATTAGGAAGAACTAAAAACTCTTCACTTAGATATGTAATTATATCTTCATGCCATATGCAAACATTCTTCTAAGCACCTACGAAACTCCAAAACATATTAATACTTCAACCAAACCATGTACAATCTCCCACAACAATTTGTCACCAATGCCAACTATTAAGAATCGTTAACTCATTAAAATTTAAAAATGCTTGATGATTAAACACTTCCTATTCCATAAATATTTACCTTTCTTAAGCTACAATTAAACCCTCCATTTCTAAATCCATCAATGCATATTCTAGTAAGACCATAAGAATTAGAAGAAAAGTATTGTGGTACATGAGACAAATATACATCTAAAGTGTCTTCTCCTTGTACATCATAAAGAATTCACAAAATCATCATATGAATGATCTTAATAGGAGGATGAAGTCATTGTTTTTTATCTAAGAAAAGAACTGCAAAGTGAATAATGGTCTTACAAGTTTCCAAGTCCGCGTTCATATAGCCATTATCTGCATCATCAAATTATACCATCCATCATCTCTTCCTAGTCCATATTTTACTTGTCCTTAATTTATATTACCTATTGTAAAATATATCAAGTCTATAATGGTATAACAATTCACCTTTAACCACTTGCGCCAAGAAACAATGTGATTGTCAAGAATTTTGTTTGCATGAGAGCATCCAAAATATTAGGCATGGAGAATGTTGGGCTCTGAATATGTCATATCATTCAATATATAAAGTCTCTATTCATGAGCCATATTCCCACATTTATGATACTTTCATAGCCATTATACCATCAAATTAAGCTAAATTAACCTCTTCTACCATGTGGTTAATTATGACAGATTTATTATTTTTTTAATGATTAGACATGTATTTAATATGGTTTTATCAATGATGGGTTAATAATGTGGCTATTTGGCCAAGGAGTATTTCCAACTACAAAAATTTCCATCTCTATATATCAATTCTAGTTTGGTACAAATTCAGTCAAGTCTGGTAGTTCAGTACTTAGTTCAGTACCAGTTCAACAATTCATTTCTTAATTCTACACCTCTACACGAATAGATACATGCAATTACATCTAAGCTCTATAGTTACGTCTAAACTCAGAATAAATTCAAATTAATTCCAAGTGGCATCATTTCCATCTCCAATGCATGATTCAATATAATTTTAAATCATAAAAAGATTGCTTTAAATGGTATTCATTATTTTAATCATAGTATGGAAGTCAGAGTTATATGGGAGTCAATATTATCACCTCCTCCATCTGATGTATTATAAAGACATGGATCTTCACAACAAAAAAAGAGGAGAGGACATAGAGAGGAATTGCATCATTACTCTAAGTTGATTTTTGTAAGAGATTTTAATTTATGTATGTAAAGTTTATGATTGGATTTTTGTAATAAATATTTAATTATTGTTCAAACCTGCATACTATTTTGATCTTATTTAGTCTCTAGGAACATTGCCAAGTCAAGAAGGGCCCCTCGACTCAGGTAGCATTTTGGATTTTCTATTCGTAGAGTAGTATTTAGAAATATTTAGTTTCCTTGATTATATATTTTGTTTAATGTTTCATTTAAGTTTTTATTAGATTCATGTTTCATGTAGTATTTTGCTAAAATTTACTTTTTATATTTTTATATCTGTTAATAGAACATGTTATGATTAAATTCAAATTGATTTTTCTCAGGCTTAAGAGTCAAGCAAACTTAAAATTAGTTTCTTAACATGTTTTAGTACCTAGAATTTTAATTTCTAGAATATAGGTACTCAATTCAGTACCAATATTTAGAATTTTAATTTCCATATTTTCGATACTTAATTTGGTACCAATTTTCACAATTTCAATTTCCATATTTTTGGTACTTAATTCGGTAGAAGAAACCAAATCCTACATAAGAATACCGAATAAATTGTGGTATGTACTCTAAGATTCTTTAATTCATTAAGAGCTTTCAAGTGAGTTGGCAAAAGAGTCCTACAACAAATAAAAACCTATGATATATCATTATGTCCCTAATCCTGTTTAGCGTTTATTTTTTATATTTTATTAATGCATTTCTTGCAGTTTATTTCCTTGTCTTCTTTACTTACGTCACACACTTTTTCTTGTAATTGTCGACATTTAATTTGTAATTTTCTATTCTTGAGAAGGATTAATTAGTTTTCATGACTAGAGGATTACAACCACTAAAGTGTAAATACCTAATTATAAGGTACACAAGTAACACCACATGAACACTATATATCAGTAATGAAATATTTTGGTTTGCAACTTGATATGCATTAGAATTTCAAAGTCCAATGACAAGTTATAATCCTCAGTCATTCATTCTTTCCAGTGTTAGTTATTAGCATAGGTTAGAATAGGCTATAATCTTACATTTCCTGTTATTCAATCTCTAAGTCTTACGATCCCGGATTCGATAATTAAATGTTGGAATTAGGATACATATAAATTTACCAACAATGGTGACTAACTGTTTCAAACCTAGGGCTAGCAAAATCTTTCAAACTACAAAATAAATCTCAACCCTTTTCAAGGGAAATTATTGGTGAGGGGAGGCTCAATTTAGGGATAATTTGTTTGAGGGTAAAAGTGATACCTCTATGATAAGGCATGAGGCTTCATATACATGTTGTCCCAAACATTTTACCCCTTTTGAGGCATTTATTTTTAGTTTGGGGCAACATCAACTTTTGACATTTCTTTCTATATCGATTCGTGTAAAACAATGCTTATGAATAGTAGTGTGATATTGCATTGTTGGCAACACCATTGTATCAAGGTGACAAAGGAAGGAAACAATGTTAGATCAGTCAATAGATCACCCTGAGGAAGAGATTACACATAGAAAAAATCTATTCTTCCACAGATCTAGTGCAAACAATAAAGAATCTTATGAAAATATCAAACAATGATGTTGCTTCTTTTGTTGATATTTAGTTGAAGACATAGTCAACAAGGGAAATAATTAAAATATTGATGCAGAAGATTCAACATTATGCCATAAGCATGAATATATTTAATTGTCTCATTTATTTATTTACAATTTTAATTTGTATACTCTTAAAATTCCTTTATAAAGCCTGTATTTGTTACACGTTTTGTTAGATGAATTTTATCCTCAACGTAGGCCTACAAAGGTCGGTGTTGCTACCATAACCATTCCATATGGACACAACACCATACTGGTACCAATTTCAATCTACATATTTGAGTGACACACCAATCACTCATAGTAATACACTCCCCAGGATCGATGTCAGTACTACACACCTTGAGTAGCATAAGATAGAATGTGCACTAGATGCTGACAGTGGCATTGAACATTTTGAAGCATGTTTTCCTAGATCTACCCGTATCACTAGCATGAGATCATTAGCAGTTACTTTCTTGGTCGACGATGAACACATCACTATGAAAATACAAAAGGTTATACGTATTTAATAAGTGTTTTAATTATTATGTACAATCTAATTGAAATTTATGTATAATGTGTTTAATTGGTTACTTGGCTCATTAATGAGCCCCGTTATCCGAAGCCTTCTGAGACAACATCCAGACTTACGAAGAGATTTATTGATCAAAATTTTTTCATAATTTAATAATGTAAAGCTCAGATTAGATGCTTATGTATTGTTTCATCAAGGGTAATTAAATTCCATCATTAAATTGCATCCCATAGTTTCTCTTTAACCAACTGTAGCTTCATAATTATTTTATATACTTTTTTACTAAAACTAACAAATAAGCTTACATAAAATATTTATTAGTGACATAATAATGATAAACTAGTCCCAAATCAATTTTAAAGTCACAACAGTAAGAAAACATGACATATACAAATTTACAAATAAAACTTAGTCACAGGATGTTAGTTGCAAATAATATTCAACAATTCAAAATTTGAGTCTCAAAGTAAAGAATATTTTAGAGGATAATATATTACACCTATTTATGGGAAATTTAAAGGAAAGAATCCAATGTGTGGTGTCTCTATTTAAACCTAACACTCTACATCATGCTTCCAATCTAGAAAGAAAAGTTGAAAGTGAAAATATGGCCACTAGAAAATTGTCCATGACTAGATATAGTGAAGATCATGCTCCCACTCCTAAATCAACAAGGTTGAATCCTCAGAAAATAGATGAGAAAAGAGGAAATGGACTATGTTTCAACTATGATAGAAAGTATAGTAATGGGAAAAAATGTAGAGAGAAGAAATTATTCTACATTGGCTCTAAAGAGGAAGAAGATTAAAAATTGAAATAGTCACAAGATTTAGAGCTACAAGAGACCACTCAAATAATATATTGTCATGCATTGACTATAATCAATAATCCAAAAACCATAAAGATAGAAGGATACATCAAAAATAAAAATGTAACAATGTTCATTAATTTGGGTAGTACCTATAACTTTATCAATTATAAATTAGCAAAACTTCTCAATTGTTTCATATGTCGAGCAATAGAGTTTCAAGTAATTACTGGAGATGGAAGCATCATAAATTGTTTATGGAAGTGCCATAATATTAAGCTCAATAAGGGGTAGTATTTGTTGGACCATCCCATGGTTTCCATACGTATGGGCAGTGTTGATGTTGTATTAGTGGCACCTTTAATTTCAATATCTCTAGATAAGACTTACCTAATAAGGACAAGAATTTGAGCATAGAGGTATCCAAGGAAAACCCTCTAAAGTGATAAGATCCAATGGAATGATAAAATTAGTCAAAAAGGACTGCACTAATGTGAAATGGCATAATTATGTTCACTAAATGTTCAAATATCAATATCATCTATGTTAGGCAATCTTTACAAAGATGTCAAAAATTATCCCAAGGTATTTGGATTAATTCGAAAGAGTCTTCCACCTAGTGAAGATCATCACCATGCTATTGATTTGCAATAGAGAAGTGTATTAGTGATAAATGAAGAAGGGAAAATCATACTAGAAGTAGAAATAATCCCTGAAACAAGGATTAAGTAGCCAAGTGGCTCAACAATTTTGGACTACATTATCAAATGGAAGAACTTACCAATGGAAGATATAACATGGGAAGATGACTTATTCTTAGAAAATCATTGACAATTAGTCAATTGTTGAGGAAAAACTTGTTTCAAGAAAATGGGCATGTTAAGCTCTATATGAGCACCATTTTAACCATACGCTCTATATCGTTATCTAGGCTAGAACCTCTCATAGTCCTATTTTATTATATTTGTATCGCTTCTCTCATATATAGATACAAAGGAGACCTAGTCTTAGGATCGTGAAATATTTTCTTGTATATTGTATTCATTGTAAAAGGAGGTTTACACCTCGTAGAGGATTGTAATTATTGGTTTCTTATCATTTTTAAAGCATAAATATAATAACGCCCACCACCAATCTAGAGTTCTTCCCCTGACCAAATCTTTTGGAAGGGTACTCAAAAGTTTAAAATTATTAGAAAATTACCAAGAGGATATATCCTATGCATTTTGAGAAAAATATACTTAGAAGAGCATAGTATGTCTTAGTAGCATCTGAAAGTCCATAAGAGGTTTCATTGAGGAGATGATTGAGGCTACTGTGGATTAAATTTCCTACTAAATTTTAAAAGGTAATTTCGCAAATAAGTTCGTTCTACTATATAATTTTCACTTTATTAAATATTATATTGAGTAAATGATTGCTATTAACACCTCCCAAATGAATATGCATGTTAGTATTTATATTCATATCTAGCGTACATTACATTAAATTGTTATTTATATTTATATATTATAAATAATTTTTTTATTAATTATGTTTTTATTATATATAAATTTTTGAAGTACTATTGGTTTTTAAAGCTACATCGTAAAATATTTTGGTGAAATTTTTTAACCTATAGACCTAAGAAAATAATATGATTCTCTTTTCAAAAACCGAAACTCTTATCTTAAATATATTTATGGAACCCCTATTATTATGGACAACATTTCGAATGTAGTCATAGAGGATGAAGTGATTTTGTAAAAGAGGTAAATCTTAGGCTTAAGTGAGTCAGAAAAGGGAAATATAAGGAAATTAAATTATACCATCAAGAGATCTGAAGAAATGCAGAGATTATCCTTATCTCTCGCATACAAAAGATGTTGCATTTAGTAGTCAAGAAATTATTACCTAAACCCTATACTCAAATCTTGAATGTTCCTATCTATAAAGCAACGATAGAATTAATCCCTCTAATAACAAAACCATTATGATTAGCCCCATCTTATTCAATCTATATGGAATTAATTTGGAAAACAAGATTGAAAATATAGCCCACAAGCCACGGAAAAAAGGCTAAAATCGAAGCCATTTGTAGAGTCTATCATTCAATTGTGGTTCATCTTGTTACACCTATGATCATTTTGTTACAATTGTAAAACAAAAAACCTCAATTGTTTTGTTTATGTTAATAAATATTTTTACACTATATCAAGGACCAACCTGTGGAAAAGGTTAGACGATCTAAAATTTCCTACTAGCTATGAGTTGTTAATTAAAGGTGCATGGGGGTGTTATTTCCAAGTTTAGGAACACTAGGGCTTGATCATAATAAATTAACTATAATATAGGAATCAAGAAAAGTTGTCCCCTATCCCCTACCTCATTAACCATATACATTGATATGTCAAAATATTGGTTAGGGGATGTTAGTTGTACTAGCTTGACTCTTGTTGTTATATTCATCATCCTTCTCCTTTATGTTGCCAATATTTCTCCTATAGAAATCAATCTTTATGACCTTAATAGACATATAAGAATCCTCAAGGACTTATACTCTAATATGGACATGACTGTGACTATTAACAAAACAAAGGTTACAATAAAAAAATGTGAAAAATCACGTATGACATTTTTGTATATGATAAAAATAGCTTGAAGGAAGCACATTTATATAGATATCATGGCATTCATATCCATCAGAAGCTCAATTGTGACCATAGTGATGAGAACATGATAAATTGAGGATGGAAAAATTATTATGGACTTGAAGGCAAATGTAAAATAGTGGACCTTTACAAGTGGGATTTCATATTAAAAAAAATACACTCATCTCTGATAAACTTTTCACTCTTTTTATATTATATGGATGTGAAGTTTGGGGACATAATATCTCTAAAGAATCTTAGAGAGAGATAAGCTGATCCAAAATAATTTTATAATTTATAATCTTAAAATTAAAGGTAATTCATTCTATTTTATCCTCCCCATAAAAGAAATTATTTCCCTAATTGAGCACACAACCATTATTAGGTACTTAATGTACAAGAGTAAGATAAACACCATGGACGAAAAGAGGCTCCTGAAAAACACTTGAACATATAGCTAAAAAACCACTAGCTCAAGTGGGGTTGGCATCAAGATGCCACATATCAGATTAATCAATAAGGATTATAGGAAGATATCATTATGTAGAATACCAATAATATTAAAAATATTATTAATTCTAAATTTAAAGAGAATATTTGGTAGGAAAAGGAACTATATGATAAAAGGAAACTAAAGTACTACAAGGACACGGTCAACCCTAATTTAGAAGGTCAAAAGTGGTTCTTGATTTTGACTAGTGCAATGAAGAAAATCAACATCCTTAGAATCTCAACGTAATCTCCCAAGTTACATAGAAAAGCTAGGTGTGTCAAAAAACCCCAAAACATCATGGGATGTGCAATTGTATCATCTTCGTGATTATGAGAAACTTGAAGTTGACGGGCATGCTCTCCTAAAGTTCCATTTATATACTTAAATTAGGTCATATTTTCAAAATATTTATCACAACACCAACCTTCCTAGCCTCTTAAGTCATCAAACCATGGTAATTCCATAACACTTCTATTAATTTCTTTTAAACACATAAATAAGATTCTAAAAAAATCAAAGTAAGCCTTTAATGTACTTAAGATCCAATTACACAATTCTATGTCAATCCTCATGAGCATTATGATGATGATAATCATCATCGTCATCATATCTAATTAGTATTTATGTTTATTGTAATCCAACTCTTCTACATTTTGGTTTCTTTCTCGGCATCTTTTCTAGTCAATTTTGTCCAAAACATTTCTTGTCAATTTTGTCCAAAATCATGTCGGGATTCGTTGAAATTGCAAGTACTAGTTGTTTAGTCCACATAACCTAAATACACCATTTCATATCCAATTAGGAGGTTTAAAGCTTTCCCACTAGTTACGAAATTGAATTTGTAGGGACAAGGTCCTCCCTCCATATGAGAAGGTCTTCTTGAGGCTAGAAATCTATCGAGCCACTAAATGTTCCTTGAGATTGATATTTTAAGGCTTCATCGATCAATTTGCAGATGAATATTTGAATGGAATTGTCAATTTCCTAGAGACCAACATTAAACCCACTTATTCATTCGAAAACATATTTTAAATAATAGAAAATCTTAATTTCACCAAAATTTATACCATCCATTTTCAAAAGGAAAATAATAACATAATTACACTGTGTCTAAATATCTAATTTTAAATTATACTGTGTTCTCTTTTTTTTTTTATAGATTTATATTAATTATATATTTTTAAATGTAAATAAAAGATAGTAATTTGTTATCCTTTTATAAATTAGAATTAAAGAAAATAAAAAATATTGAATCTTAATAATTTAGTTTGAAAAATACAAAGATGATAGAATTTTAATAATTAAGAATTTTAATTCTTACCTTTGTAAAATGAATGATTTTCATTCAACAACTCTAGTTTCCATTCTAAAAGTGTGGCCAAAATACGTTTCATGGATGCATACTTTAATTCCTTTGAAATCATCCAAGGATAAGCTTTGACAAACGTTCAATAAGGGGTAGTATTTGTTGGACCACCCCACGATTCCATACATATGGGTGGTGTTGATGTTGTATTAGTGGTCCAATGATTACAATCGTTGGGAACAATGACCTTCAATTTTTAATATCTTTGGATAAGACTTACCTAATAAGGAAAGGAATTTGAGCATAGAGGTATCCAAGGAAAACCCTCTAAAGTGATAAGGTCCAATGAAATGATAAAATTAGTCAAAAATGAGTGCACTAAAGTGAAATGGCATAATTGTGTTCACTAAATGTTCAAATATCAATATCATCTATGTCAGGGAATCTTTACAAAGATGTCAAAAATTGTCTGAAGGTATTTGGATTAATTCCAAAGAGTCTTACACGTAATTAAGATCATGACCATGCTATTGATTTGCAATAGAGAGGTGTATTAGTGATAAATGAAGAAGGCAAAATTATACTAGAAGTAGAAATAATCCTTGAAACAAGTATTAAGTAGCTAAGTGGCTCGACAATTTTGGACTACATCACCAGATGAAAGAACTTACCAAAGGAATATATAACATGGGAAGATGACTTATTCTTGGAGAATCATTAACAATTAGTCAATTGTTGAGGAAAAAACTTGTTTAAAGAAAAGGGATATGTTAAGCTCTATATAAGCACCATTTTAACCCTAAGCTCTATATTGTTATGTGGGCTAGAACCCCTCATAGTCCTGTTTTATTATATTTGTACCCCTTGTCTCGTATATAGATAAAAAGGAGACCTAGTCATAGGATCGTGAAATATTTTATTGTATATTGTATTCATTGTAAAAGGAGGTTTCCACCTCGTAGAAGACTGTAATTATTGGTTTCTTATCATTTTTAAAGCATAAATATCATAACACCCACCACCAATCTAGAGTTCTTCCCCTGACCAAAATTTTTGGAAGGGTACTCAATAGTTTAAAATTATTAGAAAATTACCAAGAGGATATATCCTATGCATTTTGAGAAAAATATACTTAGAAGAGCATAGTATGTCTTAGTAGCATTTGAAAGTGCATAAGAGGTTTTATTGAGGACATGCTCGAGGCTACCGTGGATTAAATTTCCTACTAAACCCACATAAGTTTGTTCCACTATATAATTTTCACTTTATTAAATATTATATTGAGTAAATGATTGCTATTAACACCTCCCAAATGTTATTATTTATATTCATATCTAGTGTCATTACATTTAATTGTATTATATTTATATAATAAATAATTTTTCTATTAATTATGTTTTAATGATACAATTTTTTCAGTACTATGGTTTTTAAAGCTAGATCCTAAAATATTTTGGTGAAAATTTTTTAACCTATGCAACTAAACAAAATAATATGATATAATATGATTCTCTTTAGAAAACCGAAACTATTATCTTAAATATATTTATGATCCCCCTATTATTATGGACAACATTTAAAATGTATTCATAGAGGATGAAGTGATTTTGTAAAAGAGGTAAAGCTTAGGCTTAACTGACTCAAAAAAGTGAAATATAAGGGAATTAAATTCTACCATCAAAAGATCCGAAGAAATGCAGAGATTTTCCTTATCTCTGGCATACAAAAGATCTTGCATTTAGTACTCAAGAAATGATTACCTAAACCCTACACTCAAAGGCTGAATGTACCTATCTATAAGGTGGCGATAAAATTAATCCCTCTTGTAATAGAACCATTATGATTAGCCCCATCTTATTCAATCTATATGGAAGTAATTTAGAAAAGAAGATTGACAATATAGCCCAAAAGCCATGGAAAAAAGGCTAAAATCCAAGCCAATTGTAGAGGCTATCATTCAATTGCAGTCCATCTTGTTACACCTATGATCATTTTGTTACAATTGTTAAACAAAATCCCTTAATTGTTTTGTTTATGTTAATAAATATTTTTACACTATATCAAGATCCAACCCTTGGAATAGGTTAGACGACCTAAAATTTCCTTCTAGCTATGAGTTGTTAATCAAAATTGCATGAGAGCGTTATTTCCAAGTTTAGGAACACTAGGGCTTGATCATAATAAATTAACTATAACATAGGAATGAAGAAAAGTTGTCCCCTATCTCCTACCTCATTTACCATATACATTGATATGTCAGAATATTGGTTAGGAGATGTTAGTTGTACTAGCTTGACTCTTGTTGTTATATTCCTCATTCTTCTCCTTTATCTTGCCAATATTTCTCCTGTAGAAATCAATATTTATGACCTTAATGACCATATGAGAATCCTCAAGGACTTATACTCTAATATGGGTATGATTGTGACTATTAACAAAACAAAGATTATCATAAAAAAAAATTAAAGGAAATTGCGTATGACATTTTTGTATATGATAACAATAGCTTGAACGAAGCACATTCATATAGATATCATGGCATTAATATCCATGACAGGCTCAATTTTGACCATAGTGTTGAGGACATGATAAATTGAGGATGGAAAAATTATTATGGACATGAAGGCAAATGTAAAGTAGTGGGCCTTTAGAAGTGGGATTTCATATAAATAAAATACACTCATCTTTGATACACTTTTCACTCTTTTTATATTATATGGATGTGAATTTTGGGGACATAATATCTATAAAGAATCCTAGAGAGAGATAAAGCAGATCAAAAATAGTTTTATAATTTATAATCTTAAAATTAACGGTAATTCACTCTATTTTATCCTCCCCATAAAAGAAATTACTTCCCTAATTGAGCACACAACCATGATTAGGTAGTTAATGTACAAGAGTAATATAAACATCATGGACAAAAAGAGGCTCCTGAAAAACACTTAAACATCTAACTAAAAAACCAATAGCTCAAGTGGGGTTATGCCATGTATCAAATTAATCATTAGGGATTATAGGAAGATATCATTATATAGAATACCAATAATATTAAAAATATAGTTGATTCCAAATTTAAAGAGAATATTTGGTAGGAAAAATAACTATAACTTCAAAGGAAACTAAAGTACTACAAGGACACGATCAACCCTAATTTAGAAGGTCAAAAGTGGCTCTTGATTTTGACTAGTGCAATAAAGAAAATCAACATCCTTAGAATCTGAACAAAATCTCCCAAGTTACATAGCAAAACTAGTTTTCAAAAAACCCCAAAACATCATGGGATGTGCAATTCTATCATCTTCATGATTATGAGAAACTTGAAGTTGACGAGCATGTTCTCCTAAAGTTCCATGTATATACTTAAATTAGGTCATATTTTCAAAATATTTATCACAACATCAACCTTCCTAGCCTCTTAAGTCATCAAAACCATGGTAATTTCATAAAACTTCCCTTAATTGCTTTTAAACACATAAATAAGATTCTAGAAAAACAAAGTAGACCTTTAAGGTACTTAAGATCCAATTACACAATTCTATGTCAATCCTCATGACGATGATGATGATGATGATGGTCATCATCATCATATCTAATTAATATTGATGTTTATTATAATCCAACTCTTCTACATTTTGGTTTTTTTTCTCAGCATCTTTTCTAGTCAATTTTGTCCAAAACTTTTCTTGTCAATGTTGTCCAAAATCATGTGAGGATTCGTTGAAATTGCAAGTACTAGTTGGTTAGTCCACATAACCTAAATACACCATTTCATGGCCAATTAGGAGGTTTAAGTCTTTCCCACGAGTTACGAAATTGAATTTGTAGGGACAAGATCCTCCCTCCATATGCGGAGGTCTTCTTGAGGCTAGAACTTTATGGAGCCAGTAAATGTTCCTTGAGTTTGATAATTTAAGGCTTCATTGATCAATTTGCAGATAAGTATTTGAATCGAGTTGTGACTTTCCCAAAGACTGGCATTGAACCCATTTATACATTCAAAAACATATTTTAAATAATAAAAAATCTCAATTTCACCAAAATTTATATCATCCATTGTCAAAAGGAAAAAAATAATAATTACATTGTGTCTAAATATCTAATTTTAAATTATATTGCTTTCTCTCATTTTTTTAATAAATTTATATTATTATGATTTTTTAAATGTAAATAAAAAGACAGTAATTTGTTATCGTTTTATAAATTTGAATTAAAGAAAACAAAAAATATTAAATCTTAATAATTTAGCTTGAAAAATAGAAAGATGCTCGAATTTTAATAATTAAGAATTTTAATTCTTACCTTCGTAAACTGAATGATTTTCCTTCAACAGCTCCAGTTTCCACGCTGAAGATGTGGCCGGAATACGTTTCATGGACGCCTACTTTAATTCCTTTGAAGTCGTCCAAAGAGAAGCTTTGACAAGCGCTCAAGTTGTGTTTAATGGTCATGGCAAGGTAAGCCTCTTTACATAGTTGGAGTGCAAAACAAGGTCCCCTTTATAATGTAAGTAATAATAGAATATATTCTTATGTATTATCTATATTGCGGAATGACAAAGATAATTGAGGCTTATCATTAAGTGTGATTTTATATTTATTATTATTATTATATTAATTAAAAATTAATTCGTTATTTATATATTAATTTTATTTTTAGAAAATAATTATTTAAAGTGAGTTATTAATTTTTAATGTTTAATCACGATTTTAAATAATTAGTTTAATACTGATTATATTTAATGATATTTATACAAAGATAAAAATGTGAGATTGATATTAACAGAATGAATCTTATAACATTAATTATCAATCAATCATTAATTATTTCTATTATTTACATCTTATTACAATTTTTTTCCAAAAATTTCCTATTCTAATTACAAAATTTCTTCAAAATCTCCTATTCCAATTAAAAAATGCTAAAAGTGATATTGATATTACTAAAATAAATAGTATAACATCAATCATCACTTCCAAAACTTACACTTACTAACACTGTATAATCTTCAAAATTCTTTTAATTCAAATCTTAAATGTAAAGTTTTTCACCAAATTAACTTCTCATCTTATTGAAAAGACACAAAAACTAAACAAACAACCACTTAACAAATCAGTTTTAAATCATTCACTTTAAATATCAAAAAATTTAACAATATAACTTTATATATATATGATATATATACATACATATTGCTTTACTATTTAAATTATATAATACATACATATAATAATTATTTATATATATAAAGCTTAAAAAAGATATATTAAGCTAATAAATGAATAAGCGTTAATTTGATTTTCCACATTCAATTGAAGTTCGTGGTAAGTAGTAATTTTCTGGTCAGTAAGAGAAATAAGGCAATGGGATCATTTATAGAGACTGAGCCAAACGGCAATGACTTGGCCTTGGAAAACCATGCAGTTTATCACCTGGAAACAAACAAAATGTCTCCATATATCAGGTCGTCTGTTAATCTATTCCATCGAGATTCGCTTAAATTCCCAACGGGTCAATATCCCCGTTGTATTTTTCCCCGTAGTTGATCCAAAATGGTAGTACAGTTGGAAGCAGATTCCCAGCAATAGCTTTGAAGTTTCCTCCAAAGCATTATTTATGGTCTCATACTCACGATCTTTGAATGTGCAGAAATATGGAGTCTCCGAAAGAAATGGCTGTCACCATCATGGTGGTGGTTTTATTGAATCTATAGGTGCTCATTTCATATGTGCATTCTTTCTCAAATTTTTTGCAAAGTGGTTTCCCCGGATTTGAAGGCCATTTATACTCTTCGATTGGCCATTAAACTATGCTATTCAAAATGACAGGTGCACGTCCTGAAGTTGATAAGATAATTGTAATTGATAGCTGACAACTCAAATTGTAATCCGTGACTCATGTTAAGCAGTTTCTTAACCATACAGATCTCACAATAGCAAAATATATGATTTATGATTTTTTATATTTTATATAAGGTATTTCGAGTTAACAGTGTTTTGTACTACTGTTTTTCTTAATACTTTTTATTTAGTTGTAAATTTATGAATCAAGAGTGTGAGTTATAAATTAGATTTTTTAATTTAATTGTAGATTCAAACTATAGGAGTGTCCATAATTTTCATTGACTTTGTTATTGCGCTTTTTGATGGAACAGTAGTTAAAGTTTCGGCAATTTGACAATCAAATATACAAATAAAATTCCAGAAGATCATCAAATTATTTCGTCGGGAAATATATGAAAGTATATAACAAAATTCCTTAAATCTTTCAAATTTGATAAGCTAACTGGTTTTGAAATTCGAAGTTTCCCTATACTCACAACTTGTTGCTCCATTTTTTTTGCTACCGAGATCAGTTTCATCATCTCATGTATATATCCATTGCATTTTATAAGTGGTTACTTGTATTGTATTGTATAAGTTGTTAAATGTTTGAAAGATTTGATTTTGGTAGTAATATATTATGAGCACAATTATACTTATTAATGTGGTTGATCTACACCCATTAACGTTATTTTCACATGTTGATTGACAAATGAGATTGAAAAATGCTACCAATTGATGTATATCAACCATATTAGTTATATTGGTTATGTTAGTTACAATAGATGTATGTGGGTGTATTCATTGACTATGGTTAACCATGGCCGATGAGGGTTGATGAGGTTGATCAAGGTTGATTGTGGTTGACCATGGTTGACAATAATTGACCATATTCAATGGTTGACATTTGTTGACCATGGTTGTCAACGTTTGACAATGGTCTACCATAGTTGATCGTTGTTAATGGTTAACCATGGTCAGTAATGGTTGACAATGGTTGACAATGATTGACCATGGTTGACCATATTTAACAACAATTTCCAATGGTTGACCATGGTTGATACTGGCATATTCTCATTGATAATGGTTGACAAATGGTTGATAATAGTTGACCATGGTTGACCATATTCAACCATTGATAATGATTGAGAATGGTTTGTCATGGTTGACCATATTGAACCATTCACCATGGATAACAATGATTAATAATGGTTGACACTTCTTGACCATGGTTAACAATGATTGACCATGGCTGACCATCGACAATGGTTGACCATGGTACATAATGGTTGACCATGGTTAACAATGCTGACCATAGTTGACCATTGTCAATAGTGGACCATATTTCACCATAGTCAATGGTTGGCCATGGTTGACAATGGTTACCATATTCAACCATTGTTAATCATTGACAATAGTCGACCATGGTTGGCAACATTCAAAATTTGTAAATGGTTAGCAATGGTTGTCCATGGCTTTCAACCATTATCAATGGTTCACAATGATTAACCATGGTTTTCAACCACTGTTAACCAAGGGATTTTCAAGGTTGATTATTGTTAAATATGGTAAATATAGGGTTGACCAATTTTGATCATGGTCAATTATTTAAACATGGACTATCAAGGCTGAATTATAATCAATCATTTAATATTCAATTAAAGTTGACTTATAGTCAATCATTGATCATGGTTGACCATGGTCAATGATGATAAACCATAGTTGAATATCGTCAACCATGATCAACTATGCTTGGCTATGTTTGACTTATGTGGTTCACTGTGTTTGATTATTAATATCAATTAATAATATTAATACGTAAATATGTTTAACTGAATTTGAAGAGTGTTGACTGTTAAACATAGTCAAACATAGTCCAACATAGTCAACCACATTAGTAAATGTGGTTGACTAATTTTGTAATGTCATATTGTGACGTTGGATAAATTGCAATGTAATGTAACATTGCAACGTTACATGGATTTGTGTACCTTTCCGAAGTCGCAATATCTTTGATTATGAATATTAATAAACAATATTAATAGGAAATTATGTTGGTCAAAGTTGAAGACTGTTGATTTTCAAACATAATGAAATATAGTCAGACATATTCAATCACAATATTAAATGTGGCTGACAACATTTTGTAATGTCAGATTGCGAAATTGGAGAGATTGCAATGTACTGTAAAATTGTGACAATGGTTGTCACATTGGAACTTTGGATAATCAAACATATTTGAACATATTCAACCACAATATTAAATGTGCTTGAACACATTTTGTAATGTTAGATTGCGAAGTTGGAGAGATTGCAATGTAACGTAAAATTGTGAGAATGGTTAACATTGTAACGTTGTACAATCAAACATATTTGAACATATTCAACCATAATATTGAATGTGGTTGAACACATTTTGTAATGTCTGATGATGACATT
>APFE030744899.1:3381-78963 GCA_000404065.3 Pinus taeda
ACAATGCCCTCATACAAAGAGAGGGGTTTCCTTCTAGGGAAAAAAACCCTAAACTAAACATAAGTTCTACCGTCAGATCATTCGCCTAATGAATGGCCCATATTGACTAGAAATTACTATACTTTTACAAGGAAATTTTACATCTATTTTTAACTTCGGGGGCGCTACCCTCGTGCCCCCATCGGGGGACCACTGGCCCCCAGACCCCCGAACCAGAGGGGATCAGCCCCCCCAAACCCCCGCTAGGGGGACAAGTCCCCCCCGCACCACCCCACGTGGAGGGGTGTACAAACTTCCTGGGGTATACATCCGGCTGAAACAAAGACCTCTAAACAATGATGCACCACACACAACATTATGAACTACCAATATCAACAACTCTACCTCATACAATCTGTTTCTTTTTCATGCAACACCCCAACAACATTCTATTGTTTTCATAATTGTTTTGCACTCACGCATGCAACCATCCAGCTCCAACAACTTTCTTCTGCTCTCACTTAGGTAGAAAAAAGAATCTCTCACAAAATTTGTTGCAATTCACATAATCTATTGCTTGAAATCTCATTCAACACTCTAGCCCTTGAAACCACCTTTTGCTTCTTACCACTCATAATTTCACTTTGCTGCTCAAGGTTTGGTTTAAATAATTTTGCATTGATATTTTTGAATTGAATTGTTGTTATCTTGCTGTCAACGTTGTTGCATGAATTAATATCTTTTTCACCTTTTTCATATTCAGATTAGTCCTCTAACTATGTTTAATCTTGATCTGCTATTATGGGCTTGAAAATTGAGTCAAACTGTTATTTTCCTCAATTTTGTCTTGGTTATGGGATTTAGTACTGCAACTATTATTTTTAATTACAACTAACAATGGCCTAGCTTCCAAATTTACTATTGCTAACTCATTAATACATGAAACTAAATTGGCTTCTGACTATTGATGTATTTGAATTTTGATGTGTTATCATGTTTATCTTGACTCCCAGACTTCACCATTTTAACAAGTTGCCAACTCACTACATGATGTTATCAGGATTCTAAACTCCAAAACATTTCTAGCTGCTACCAAACCTCACTGCCACACACTACACTTTATTGTAGGAAGAAAGGGCCTTTACAGCCCTTTTTAATTTCAATACAAAAATTATACCAAAACTTTTGAATTGGCCTTTAACATCTTTTTATTTGGTTTCCTTTCCTATTTTGCACCATAACACTGAGTCTCTGTGACCACTGACTTAGTCCCCAAGTGCTTACCTTGTTTGAGCCCTTCGCATGCCAAAATGCTTTGTTAACTATTTTGCACCATTGGTTCAACCTCTTCACAAGGTGACTACCCATTAGCCCAAAGGAAGGTGCTTGGTTGTGCCAAGAGACTCTAGCCTCTTTTATTTCCTCTGCACCCTTTGTCTCTACATGAAAAAAAAAAAGGGCTAGGTCTAGGTGCTTAGCCTAGAACTGCTTATCTCGGTGCTTCCTATTAATTGTAATTTTTTAACAGTTACAGGATTCCAAGATTCGGGGTTGTCCCCACACTCTATAGTCGTTGCACCCCTGGTCTCAATTGCTGCATGGAACCTATGACTTATGCTAAGGCTGGAGCTCCCCTTTAACCCGTCGGGGTCTTGCTGTCAGGTTGACATGTCTATGGGGACCACCCAATGATCTCTCTATTTGTTGTCACTTCTGCTACCATGGCTCATAAATCTCTTCCTGGTGCCACTGCCATTTTCATTTTCTAATGTTGTCGAGGTAAATATCACATGATGAATTGTTCTGCGGGGTCCTCTTGACTCTTCTCTAATTGGTTGTCGCTCTGTCAACCTACCAACATGGCCCATTTGTAGTTTGCTGGCACTTCTCTGCGCAAAAAAAATAAATCATTGGGCTCCAACCTTTGGGATGATGTTAGGATGATGTCACCCATGCTACATGTCAACCTCTAAGTGGTGACACTTATCACCGAAAAAAATGCCACTTGGGGGCCCAAAAATGTTGAATCCACTAACTACGTGTCCTATGTTGATGTCATCATTTTCTATTATTCGGGCCAATCACAAGTCACCACTTGTACTACTGTTAGAGAGGACAGAGGGGGTCCTCCAAAGTCTTTTTTGAAGCATATTCCTTTATTAACTAATTTTTTGACTTATCGGTCATTTTATCCGAGTTTGAGCCTTTAGTCTCTGGCTCCACTCCTGAGTGGATTGTGGTTTTGGGAAGATTACCCCCATAGTAGCTGTCCACCATTGATTTGCATGATCAACTATGCAGGAAACCACTTTCAGGATCACAAATCCAATCTAACGAACTATCTCTAATGCCCATCGAAAAGCTGCCATGTCGCCCAACATTTTCCTCCCGGTCCATTCCTTTGTGCGCCAAAGGTTTTTGCATCAGGGTAATGCCACCAGGCTCCACTTACTTAGTTCTTACAGGTGCTTACACCAGATCCTTTGCACCTAAGATGATTTGCTACTCCAAAACTGACTCTAAAGCCTGTACACCATACCTTTGCCACCAATGATTGTCATTCTTTCCTTTTCCTTTGCTTCGTCTATGCCATCAATGACAACATAATTACCATTGTAATTGCCTTTTCCAATATTTTCCATTGCATTTGTCATCAATGACAACACATTTCCAACAATCTTTCGCTTTTCCATTGATAGCAACATCAATATCAAACAACACATCATTACTAATGAGCATTATCATCTTGACACTTCTCCCTTTATATATCCATTGATAATTTACATTCTTTTGTTTTATCAAAAATACTTCTCCCCCTTTGACATTAATGGAAAAGATATTATCATGCTCCCCTTGTCAACGATCTCCCTATTTCTTCTCATCCTATGGACCTGTCAACTACTGCTTCTTTTTTTGAAAACCTCAAGTACCTTTTATGATCCAATCAAATTCCTTTCTGTCCCATGAATAATATTTAATAGAACGGAATGGTGTATTCACTACCAATATTTTCCTCAAGAAAACAAGAGGGAACTCTTCCTAAAACAAAACATGATTGTGCAAATAAGCCATGAGAAAATGATTCCTGTTGGTCTGTCTCAACTAGGATTACATTCATAACATTTCCTACCTACTACACATACACCTATCCTCTAACAACAAGAACAACCTTTCCTATGCATGACACCATCAATTTTTAACAAAGTAAAACACTTTGACTCTCACCAATGCATGCCTAGGCCAACAACTCAGATTTTTCTTTACCTGGTAAAATTCTAATGACAACAAACTCATCATGACACATTTGACTCCTCTTGTACAAAAACCATATCAATACTTTCCTATCAACACTAGACCACATGAGCACCACACTCTGACGAGGATTCTAATGACTGTAAATATCAACTGACAATTTCTACCCAGTGATACAAAATTAAAATGATGTTAGTTGTTGAATCGATGCCACTATTAGCAATAGTTGAGCACTTAATCACTAAGTGTCCTCATCCTCTAATCCTACTCTTGTCACCATAAATATTATGTTTGATTACCAATTGGAACAATGTCATAACATTCAATCCATTCTGAGTACTCTCATATACAACAAACACCATTGGCCTCTATAATGCAGCATGCAACTTATACCAATTGTCAATGCATACTCAAATATTGAGTTGAGTATACTCCCCCTATGGCCAGGCTCCCTCTTCTCATTTGAAATATGCAAAGAAGAATCATTGGAAAAGCTTATAAACATATCATCACCAACTAATTTGACAACAACATCAAATTTCTTAGTAATCAACATAAAATTGAATGCTTCACTTTATCCTTTAGATGAATTCCTTAGCATGTTCCTTTCTTCTCCTTGCATATGAATTTTCTAAATTCCATTGAATCCATCCTCTTCTTTTTGATGAAGAGGAACAATAGATCTACTGCCCTTGAGTATATTATTTTCCTTTTTCTTCCACACCTGCACATGTTCAATTTTCTCAACACATTGAGCTTGTTTCCTTTCTGGATCTTCTCGACTGGGTGGATTTCTTCCATTTCCGGAGCATGCATACCACTTTTTCTCTTCCTTCTCACTGTCTTTCTTTGGTGAACTGTCAAGGATGACATTGCTTCTTTTAACTGATTGAATTCTCTCCCTATTGCAGGTTATATAGGAGAGATCAAACACCGAATTCTAGACTTTGAATCCTTTTCATCAAACATCGTTCTATGCTATGTCCATGCACCATTCGATCAACCTTTCTTCTAGGTACTAAAATATCTCTAGTACAATTTTCTTTGCTAGCTTTCATCATAATCCATGCAACTGATTGTAGATTTATGGTCAAATATTCACGTGGCTACTTTGTGCCAAAACATCTTACACCTATAACATTCAACTTTATTCTAGAAGGGGGAAAATGAACAAAACTTCTTACCAAATCTTGTTCATGTCTAATTTCTTGGACTGATATTCATTATCCTACTATAATTAGGCTACTAGTCATATTTTATTTGAGGGGAACTAGATTTATGTACTTGGTTGTTCAAATATATCTTCTGAGGAATCGTTGTTGTGGCTAAACCTCCAAATTCCACCTATGTTGTTTCACCTTCAATTTCCTCTCTATACATTTGGAGGAAAAGTACCACGCGTTGTTGCAATAAAAACAAATTAGGGGTTGCATACCTTCTCTTAGATGTCGTGTTCTTTTCTTTATTTTTCCTATGTTGTGGAATTTTTTGTTAACAAATTTGGTGGGTCCCTTTAACTCTGTTGCACTATTGGATCTATTTTTGAAAAATTTGGTAGGATTTTTTAAAAATGCTTCTCTGTCACTACCATATTTCAACATTATCTCATCCTGATAAGAACATTGGCTGGTCTGAACTTCTTTAAACACTTTAGAATTCTTTGCACACAATTGAATATTCAACAACTGCTCTTTTAATATCCCATTCTCATCTTTTAGCTTCACATTTCTAGCTTTTATTTTCTTTATCTCCTCAAGATCTTATATGAGATCCTTCTTCAAATACATATTTTCATCAAGATCTTCCAAGTCACTAGAGGAGCAACTAGATTCACAACAAGATTCTTTTTCACTCTCATCTTGTTCAAGACTCTTTCTCTTGATGACTCTAGGGATTATTCTTCTTCACCAAAGGTGGACCCATTTTCTTCTATATCTACTATTGCTACTAAGGTAGTCCTTTCTCCACTAGAATTTGATGAACAACTCTCACTTTCACTAGTACTTGCAACTGAGAAATTTGAAAATAAATGGCCTATTGTTCTACAATAATAACATAATAAAAACTACTTATAGTTTGCATCTCCTTTGGGTTTTGATCATCGACTTGGCCTATTTATACAAAAGAATCATCATCTGAATCGTGATCTTCAATGCTATTTGAATCATTACCTAATTCATTGGTTGCTCCATCCTCCATGGAAAGCATCTTGACATCACATGTAGCTTGCATGTATTCTTCATATATGGACTGCAATTTGTCCCATATCTCCTTAACAATTTCAGAACATATTACCTTTTCAATTTCTTCCTTAGACAACCCTATCATGATTTCCTTCCTGGTTTTTCAATCAAACTTGTCATTTATTACTCCATACTCCACACATAGCCATACATCCAAATCAAGATCTTGCAAGTAGATTCTCATCTAAGGTAATCTTGTCATGGTTATCCATGATCCCTGATCTTGCTTCCAACTATTAATCTGGTCCTAAAGGACATTGGCTCTGATACCAATTGTTAGAAACAATGGAAAACATGACACTACTGAGAGGGGGGGTAAATCCGTAGTGTGGCCAAATTATACATTTCTTCAAAAATTACACTTTTCAATCACTTTAACAATTATTCATAAAATCATAAACATCACACACATGAGAAACATATACACAAGATAGCAATATTTTTTTATTACAAACTTCAACTTGTTTACATCATGGCCCCACAAGCTACCACTTGCAGGTTTATCAACTTCTACTGAAAGGAACTTCAATCCTTGCTCGTTTATCAAGTACCACTGAAAGGGACTATTACCCCTGCTTGTTTACCAGTACTCACTAGAAGGGACTCTTGTCCCTATTCATTTATCAGTCTCTATTGAAAGGGACTGCTACCCCTGAAAATTTACTAGCATACACTAAAAGGAGTTGCTACCTATGATCTATAAGCTACCACTTTCCAGCCCTCCTGAAAAAGTTGGTAGGATTTTTTAAAAATGCTTCTCTGTCACTACCATATTTCAACATTATCTCATCCTGATAAGAAAATTGGCTGGTCTGAACTTCTTTAAAAACTTTAGAATTCTTTGCACACAATTAAATATTCAACAACTGCTCTTTTAATATCCCATTCTCATCTTTTAGCTTCACATTTATAGCTTTTATTTTCTTTATCTCCTCAAGATCTGATATGAGATCCTTCTTCAAATAGATATTTTCATCAAGATCTTCCAAGTCACTAGAGGAGCAACTAGATTCATAACAAGATTCTTTTTCACTCTCATCTTGTTCAAGACTCTTTCTCTTGATGACTCTAGGGATTATTCTTCTTCACCAAAGGTGGACCCATTTTCTTCTATATCTACTATTGCTACTAAGGTAGTCCTTTCTCCACTAGAATTTGATGAACAACTCTCACTTTCACTAGTACTTGCAAATGAGAAATTTGAAAATAAATGGCCTATTGTTCTACAATAATAACATAATAAAAACTACTTATAGTTTGCATCTCCTTTGGGTTTTGATCATCAACTTGGCCTATTTATACAAAAGAATCATCATCTGAATCATGATCTTCAATGCTCTTTGAATCATTACCTAATTCATTGGCTGCTCCATCCTCCATGGAAAGCATCTTGACATCACATGTAGCTTGCATGTATTCTTCATATATGGACTGCAATTTGTCACATATCTCCTTAACAATTTTAAAACATATTACCTTTTCAATTTCTTCCTTAGACAACCCTGTCATGATTTCCTTCCTGGTTTTTCAATCAAACTTGTCATTTATTACTCCATACTCCACATATAGCCATACATCCAAATCAAGATCTTGCGAGTAGATTCTCATCCTTACCTTCTAAGTTGTATAATTTAAGCCATTAGAAAATGGAACTCCATCTAAGGTAATCTTGTCATGGTTATCCATGATCCCTGATCTTCCTTCCAACTATTAAACTGGTCCTAAAGGACATTGGCTCTAATGCCAATTGTTAGAAACAATGGAAAACATGACACTACTGAGAGGGGGGGTAAATCCGTAGTGTGGCCAAATTATACATTTCTTCAAAAATTACACTTTTCAATCACTTTAACAATTATTCATAAAATCATAAACATCACACACATGAGAAACATATACACAAGACACCAATCTTTTTTTTATTACAAACTTCAACTTGTTTACATCATGGCCCCACAATATACCACTTGCAGGTTTACCAAATTCTACTGAAAGGAACTTCAATCCCTGCTCGTTTATCAACTACCACTGAAAGGGACTATTTCCCCTGCTTGTTTACCAGGACTCACTAGAAGGGACTCTTGTCCCTACTCATTTATCAGTCTCTATTGAAAGGGACTGCTACCCCTAAAAATTTACTAGCATACACTAAAAGGAGTTTCTACCTATGATCTATAAGCTACCACTTTCCAGCCCTCCTGATCCATATTTCAACTGTTTTCAAACTCATATCAATAGGCCACTTACCTCATAAACCAATAAAATTTTGCTTACTGCAATTGCTCACCAAAGCTACCATAAAAACACCTTCAACAATCTCTTGTTGTTGATACAAATCACCATCACCTTCAGAAATTTATGATTATTGAACCACCAACACCAAAAAATATACTTCATACAACATGTTGCTATGTCATGTAACATCCTAGCAATATTCTGTTGCTCTCACAATTCTATTACACTCACTAATGCAACCATCTAGGTCTAGAAACTTTATGTTGCTCTCACTTATAAAACAACCAACAACTCTCAAAAGCTCTGCTCCAATCCACACAATATACTGCTTGATATCTCATTCAATGCTCCATCCCTTGCAACCACATACTACTTCTTACCACTCATAATTTCTCTTTGTTGCTCGAGCTCTACATTAAATAATTCTGCATTAATATTTTTAATTGAATTGTTGTTATCCTACTGTCAAATCTGCCAGATGAATTAATATTTTTTTCCCTTCCTCATATTCATATTAGTCCTCTAACTATGTTTAATATTGATCTATTATTCTCAGCTCGAATACTAAGTCAAACTGTTGTTTTCCTTAGTTCTAGATTTGTTACAGGATTTAGCAGTGTGCGTGTTATTTTTAACTATTTCTAACAATGTCTTAGCTATTAAATTTACCGCTACTTAACTATTTCCAACTCATTCATCCATGCAACTAAATTATCTATTGATTGTTCATGCATTTTCACTCTGTTGTGTTGTCAAGTTTGGCTTGACTTCCAAACTTCACCACTTAAACAAGTTGTCGACTCATTACATGCTGCTATCATGCTTTTAAACACCACCACAATTTCTAGCTACTACCAAATCTATTTTCCATGAATAAAACTTTGTTGTATGTTGAGAAGGCCTTCATGGCCCTTTTTAATTTTGAAACAAAAATTTTGACAAAACTATTGAATTGGCCTTTAGCACCTTTTGCTTTGGATCCCTTACTTTTTTTGTGCCATAAAACTGGGTATCGGCGACAAACGATTTAGGCCCCAAGTGCTTAGCTTGTATGAGCCCTTTGAGCACCAAATCTTTATTTACAGTTCCACATTGTTGGTCACACCTCTATGCAAGATGACCACCCATCAACCCAAAGGCTAGTGCTTATTTTTTCTGAGAGGCTCTATGGCTCTTTTATTTTCTCCATGCCCTTTGTTTCTACTCAAAACAAACTACGGTTGGGCCCAAGCACTTAATTGAAACCCCTTATCCCATCACTTCCTCTTAATAATTTTTTTTAATAGTTATAAGATTCTAGGATTTGGGCTTGTCCCCACACTTTATAGTTGTTGTTCCCCTGATCTCAACTGTTGCATGGAACCTGCGCCTGACACTAAGTTTGGAGCCCCCTTTAACCCATCGAGGTCTTACCACTAGGTTGACTTTTCTATGGGCATCGTCAGATGCTTCGTTTATTGGTTACCACTTCAACTACCATGGCCTGAATATCTCTCCCATCATCTGAGCCATTTTAATTTACCAATATCACCAAGGTAAATCTCGCGGGATGAACTATCCTATGGGGTCCTCTCAACACTTCTCTAATTAGTCACCTCTCTGTAAAAAATAAACCATTAGGCTCCAACCTTTGATATGATGTCACTCATACTACATGTCGACCTCTGAGTGGTGACACATGTCACCCAAAAAATAAAGGGATACTTGGGTGCCCAAAAACATTGAATCCACTTGCCACATGTCCTATGTTGATGTCATCAATTGCTATTGTTCGGTCCAATCACATGACACTACCTGTACTATTTTTAGAGAGAAAAGAGGAGGTTCTTCGAAGTCTTGTTTTGTAGCCTTTTCTTTCGTTAATTCATTTTTCGACTTACCGACCATTTTCTCTAGGTTTGAGCCTTTAGTCTCAGGCACCACTCCTAATAGATTGTGGTTTTGGGAGGGGTTCCCCTAGAGTAGATCTCTATCATTATGTTAACGGTGTTGGACCCACCAATATTCAGGGGATCACCCCGTATGAAGTCCCACCTAGACCTCACACCATTTGGTGTGGGAGTCCCATCCCGTATGATGGCCCAATTTCCATTGTCTTAAGGATTTGCCTAAACTCTTACTTGTTAGCACAATGTGCTTGGTGAGTGTAAGTGTACTTGTGTTAATGGTTCTTTCACTGTGAGGGGAAGAACGTGAAGGTGAGTTCCAGGTTGCAAGGGATCATTCCCAACTCAGCTACGAAGACACAACACAAAGGACATACAAAACTTCCAGCGGAGGAGTCCACTCAGATGCAACAATCACAACAAGTAAGGTAAGGTAACATGTACAACACTCACGGATTAGTCTAAACGAGTGCAATGGTTGTTACAACAAGGTTCATGTGAAAGTTCTGTCTGATGTCCGGCAGAGTAGTCGACATAGACGAGGCGACATAACAACATATACAACACATTTTCATTAATAGATTATGTATTGCAACAAATGAATCAGTTCATATGTAGAACACATGTTAACCCAACATGCATTACAAGTGTTAAAGATCAGTCTTACAACAAATACAATACATGTGTGAAAATGTGCTCGCCTGTTAATAGGTTTATGAATTAAGTGAAAGTTCTAAGACACATCGTTACACCATACATCAGTAACCCCATCAGTGGGGCATTCACGTGACTCATGACTTGACATGACAATGTTGGTACATTTGCATGGCTGCCGGAGTGCATGTCGAGCTATAGTGTTGTTGAGTGATGGATGTATTCATGGTGTATCATAGCTTCACCTCCGCATGGCAAAGTGTGTGGAGTCTTCGATTGTCCTTGGTTCACTTGATGAAGCTTTAGCATGTTGTTCCTTTCTTTCAGGCTGGAAGACTTGACAAGCCCAATTGTTCGTGAAGGTGTGTGTTCTTTGCATTCGTCTGCTTCACATGCTTCATTTGTTCATCCATTGGTGAAGCTATCCATTTGCATGTGCTCCATTCATTCATCATGTTCATCGTCCTAACATGTTTGTTTATGTACCTGTACTTGTAGTCGTTCATCATGAAATGACATCAAATCCAAAACCTCCTAGTCTACCATGACACATGATCACTCGGATGCAAGTGATCGGGAGAGGTAGCAGGGCTATGATGGGGGATGATGACTCTAGGGAACCACTGATGAAATCTTTGCAAGAGTCCTTGAGAGATAGAGATAGACAATCTGAGTCGACAATGACTGTCTGCAAGGTCTGGCTTAGCTGGGAGGCAAAATTGCACAAATTTTGGGAGGGACAGTCCAGATTGCAAGAGGGCAAGGAAGGCATGCCCTGTGAATTTTCTGGAACGAACTGTCAACAGGGGTTAGGTAGCCAGATTTGTACTATTTTCTAGAGGAACGGGTCGGGCTGCATGAGGGTCAACAGGCATGGATTGTGCAATCTTTTTGTGGAACTGCCCAGGATAATGGTAGCCAGAACTGTGCAATTACCAAAGGGAACTCCCTGTTGGCCATTGGGTCACTAGAAATTAGAACTGTGCAATTCCTAGAGGGAACTACCAGTTGGCTACTGGGGTCACTAGTAGCCAAAACTGCTCAATTCCCATAGGGAACTCGCAGTTGGCTACTTAGTCACTAGCAGCAGAAACTACACAATTCCTGGAGGGAATAGGTAATCTATTGTTACGGGCTCCTAGCTGGGAAATCTGTAATGAGGCCGAGAGGCCAACCTACTAATCATCTCTGCACAATTTCTGAGTTTAGATGACTAATGGGTAGCATAAGGCTTACTCATGAGCACCGATTAATGACTGTCCAAATGACTCACTGGGAAAATTGCGCAATTTTTTGAATCAGACAGGGATGGGCACTTGGTGTTTGTTTGGCCTATCTGCCCAATTTCCTCAATCAGTTGAACGAGAGAGGTCAATGGCCTCTGCGAAAATTTTGAGGGGATTCAATCCCGGGGTGACTGTCGGGTCCGACTATCTGGGAGGCTATCATCAGAATTGATTGAGATTACTTGCAGGAAGCACAACTTGGAAGGACTAGCTTGGTGCTTCTATGTTATTTTGGTTGACAGTTGATCGAGTCGAAAGTATGGTGATGGTTCAGCTGTCAGTGAGGAGTCTGGTCATCCTAAATTCAGCAAAATTCACTAAGTGTGTGAACAATCAAAAGATGCATAAGTGATCATACAAACACACACTCGCATGACTTTACGACGAAACAACCAAACCATCCAGATACACATGTTCAACATGACTGATCGATGGTACAAGAGACAAGAATGATACTCGTGGTTGATCATTCATGATCGAGACGACGCTTGCGCAACAGTGAATGTGACTCCATGTGTGAGTGTGACAGATGCTTTCATGGCGAACACAAAAAACACATACGGAACAAATACTTTGAGCATAACTGGAACATGATCGCAAGCATGACTTAGACATCAACATGTAGGGACTTGAATGCTATAAACAAGCAAGGTGAATGTAAAAACTCACATGAGCTCATGAAGTGAACCCGAGTGTGTGTATTCATCAAGTGAAACTCTTCAAGAGAGGCTCTGAAATTGGTGCAGGCTGGAATTTTGGATGGTGGTTGTAGCCGCTACAAAACTTGGCCACACACTGGTAGAACTCCAGCTTCTCTGTTTCGGTTCATTGCTCACACAAGGCTTTGGTCTTTCGGGTAGTATTGAATCATTGTGTAGGTTACTTCAGTTTTACCAATTATGCCATCGACATACATGGCTCACCCTTTTCCAACTCAGTCAAATACAATCAAAAGTTCATCTTAGATTTCATTGTTTCGAATCTGGGAAGGGTAATTTAGTTCATGAGTTGAAGATTTTCAAAGGATAAGTTTTCATCTATGGTGTTGCTCTGCTGCCAGAAATCCTAGACAGTACCCAGGTGGAGTTGCATGCTTCACCTCTCTGTGTGGGAAGCCTTTCTCTTCTTTCTCCTTTGTATTTTTTAAGAGAATTGTGCATAGGAACTTATTTATTTTTGGGAAGGATGAGGGATATCAAGTTATTAAGAGCAGAAGAGGTTGTTCATTCAAAGAAGCATGCAAGACCTCTGACACAGGTTTGTTCGTTTAGATTTTTTCCCTTCTCCGTTTCTACTAGTTGGATTAGCTTAAACACAGAGAGCAGAAGGTTGGGTACATGCATGGGTCTTTCCAGTGTGGACACAGGTTCACAGTTGGAGCAAAGTTTCCCTTACATATGGTTCGTATTTTCCGTCAGGACTTCATTGGACAAAGGTTGTAACCAAGCACAGAGAAAACGGAATCAAGACTGGCCAAGTACTGCAATGTCACACGTCTCATCAAATTTTAGCCACATACTTTATTCAAAAACCAGAATGTAGTAGTTGGCAACACTTATTTCTGGAAACAAAAATAGTAATATATCAAATAAACAAAATGAACTAAACAAAAATAGTAAGAAGAATCAAACAAAGCGAAAGAAAAGATAATAAGCAAAACAAACCAAATGCAACAACATGCAGCAAGAAGACTATGTACATGGCATGACCGCGGCCTGACCTACTGAAAATAATGCTTGAGATCTTGGTTGTTAACAGGAAGGATTTCAATCCTTTCGTTGAGTGATCACAAACGATACATGTATGGACCAAGATTCTTGTGAAATGTGTACAGGTCAATCCATAAGGACTGGAACTTCATAGGTTTGCCTTTGTCTTCATGGGGCTTATCCCATTTTAGAACTAAGTCATCCACATCGAAGCTAACTTTCCCTACAGAATTCTTATCAAACCACCTCTTGATACAGTTCTGGTGGTGCGTGATTTTTTCTTTTGATTTCATCCTTTCTTCCTGGAGCTTATGGAGAGAATCCATCCTACACCGAACTACCTGGCAAGGCTTGCCTTGGGATTCCTCGGAAAGCTGAAGAGCAGGTAAGTAGATATTTGGCAGGAGGATATATTCTTTACCATAAATTAGGAAGTACGATGAGGAGTTCAGACAGATTTAGGGGTTACATAGTCAGCCCATAATGCATTCGTTAGGGCAGTATTCCAGTTACACTACTCAGAGAAAACGATCTTCTTGATTATACAGACAAGGTTCTTATTCATAGATTTTGGTAGACCATTTCCTTACAGATAGTAATTCAATGAATGATTTAGCACAATACCATTCTGTAATGCAAAGTCATAGAGTTTCAAAGACAAAAAATAATTTTCATTTTAAAAAGAAAGTGATACCGGAACGTCGAAGTGTGAGATGATATTCTACTGGAGGAAGTTGATGACCTCTTGGTCGTTCACTTGTTTGAGAGGAACTACCTCTCTCCACTGTGTAAAGTAGTCAGTTGTTGTTAGGATATAGCGGTTTTTCTTTGACGAATGAGGGAAAATTTCCCCAACAATTCCTAGACCCATTGTTGGAATGGTTCAGTCACTGCAATAGGGTGTAGTGGGGTTGTTGATCTTATTTTTCTGCCAGTGCATCACTAAGAGACCGAGCATTTGTGGGCATAGGCATGTGCATCCTTGAATAATGTGGATGAGTAAAAACTCGCTCGTATAACCATATGTGTTGTGTTATTTCCCGCAAAGTGACCCCCAATGGATCTGTCATGCAAATCTTGAAGTACCTTCTTTGATTCCTGTGCCTCTAGGCACCTGAGCAAAACTCCATTACTATGCTTTCTATAAAGCACTCCGTGCACCAACTGATATGCTAAGGCTTTCAAGCATAATTCCTTCTTCTATCTAATAGAATAGTGAGAGGGTATAGTTCCATGCTCAAGGTACTCGCGTACATCTGCGTACCAAGAGGTTACATTTTCCGTGGCGTTTTCTCACCTTATTTCATACATTTCAATCTCTTTCTCCCAACCAGTGAACTCTTCTTCATTCTCTAGAGCGTGTACTACTTCAGTTACAACTCTGTAGAGCCCGTGTCCTTTGATTATGTGTATTGGCTTTATTTCAAGATCATATTCTTGCAAACTTGTCATCCAGTTCGCACATCTTTCTCCCATCTCTTGTTGTACTAGCAATGTACGAACTATTGGATGGGGGATGAAGACTATGCAGTGGTTCTTCAACAAATATGGCATGAAGTGTTTCACCACCTTATAAACTTCATAAGATTATTTTTCAATGGTGAGGTAGTTAAGCTCTAGTCCCTACATGCTTGCACTCATGAAAGAGATGGGACATTCATCATTAGCTTTGTCTTTCTAAGTGAGTACTATAGCTAGTGGGTTATCAAAAGCAAAGGTGTATAACAGCAAATATTTTTTGAAATATGGGCTGTAAAGTGTAGGAAATTTGGTGATGGATTGCTTAATCTGGGAAAATTCATGCTTTTCTTTCTTGCCCCAAGTGTACACTACATCTTCCTTAATCATGTCCTGCATGGGCTTGCCTATTTGTGCATAATCCGAGATGAATTTCCGGAGGAAGTTTATCTTGCCCAAGAAGGACTACATGGATTTCTTATTGACTGGGTGACGAATCCGCATGATAGCTTGGATGCAGTCTAGATCCACCTTGATCCCTCTGTTCGAAACAATGTGTCTAAGGAGGTTCCCCTCTGACATGGTGAATACACTCTTCTTGGGATTCAGGGAAATCCCGTATCTTCGGCATCGCTTGAAAATTTTCTTGAGATGGTGTATTTGGTCTTCTCATCTTCTTGAGAACAAAGTCAGATCATTGAGGTATGCCACCATGCTCTGCCTAATGGGTTCATGAAAGCCGATGTCCATAGTGCTCTGAAATGTTACACCTACATTTAGAAGCCCAAACGGAATTCATCTATATGCGAACGTACCCCACTTGGTAAGGAAAGTAGTTTTGAGTCTATTGGGTTCTGCTACCAGAACCTGATTGTATCCTAAAAAACCATCAAGGAGAGAGAACATCTATGCCCTAGATACAGTTTGCAAAATATGGTCTATAGATGGCACGAGGTAGTTGTCTTTGCCTAACGCGCATTAATGTTCCAAAAATCGACACAAGCAGATTTCCCCGGACTTGTTTTGTAGAGGCACAAGGTTGGAGACCCAAGTGGAACGACGAACATTATATATGATCCATGCATCCAACAATTTAGTAAGCTCTTTCTGTATGAGGGGTTGAAGTGAAAAATGTAATTTTCTTAGATTTTGTTGATATGGCTTGACCCCTTCCTTGATTGGGATGATATGTTGGATGATCCACATGTCATAATTTTTCAGGTCGTCATACATCCACATGAACACACCTCAGTACTATTTGATTAAGGAGATTAAGGCTTGCCGTTCTTACTGTGTACAACATGTACCAAGGTTAACAAACTTCATATCCTTTTTTGTTCCCAGGTTTATCAGTTCGTGCCTCATGGTGGAGCTATGGGTATTGTTGTTCCTTGGGCCTTGGAACTGCTCTTGCAAGTCATATCACTTTTCCAGTGATACCACACCTTTTGTGATAATATGGCCTATCATGCCATCAGCTCCTGCTTACAGAGAGCACTCGTGCTCGTCATCATCTATTGCTGCATATTTGAAAATGTCAGCGTTGGCCATAAAATGTAGTATCTATTGATCATCATTAAACATGTTTATCTTAGTTATGTTGCCTAGGATAGACAGTTTGTACAAAATTTCAATAGTGAATCTATCCCTAATCGGTGACATTCTTGAGGATGCTTTTTCTAGTGCATTGGTAGCTACATTATGCGTACGTGGCACAACAATGATATTAAATGCTTTGAAGTTTGAGATTAGTTTCCATACCTCTTCTTGATAGTTTTTTATATGTGGTGATAAATAGTGAATGGTGTCACGTACCTATCGTACCACTATCTCTAAATCACCTACCACTTTAAGCATGACCACTTTGAGGCTGATGGCATTCTGCAAGCCCAACATGAGTGCTTCATATTCTGCTACATTGTTCGTGCACTCAAACTCTAAGTGGCTTGACACCAGATGATTCTTGTTGCAAGGGTCAATTAGAACACACCTAGCTCCTGAGTCGTCCTATGTCTTTGATCCTTTGAAGTACAAGTTCCAAAAATCATCTATACGCGGACCGCTTGATTTGCTAGTACTGCTACTACTATTGTCATTTCTACTACTTTCCCAACTGTGTGTCTGGTGGGGTTGGAGCTAGTCGTGCAGGATAACAACATTGTCTCAAGGAGTTAGTTGTAAAACATGAGTTCTATGAGAGCCAACGATTCATTCTCGCCATTGATGGGAGTGACATTATGATTCATGTAACTCTTGAATTATACTGGATTTGGTTGCACTTGCCCTTGTACGAAAGCCACATGTGAGACCAGTCTGTAGTGAAATATCCATCTAGCTTGCTGGACAAGTCTCTGTTGAGTAATAGACCATATGCTTTGGGTATGTCCACAACAACTATGCTAATGTATTGGTGGACTCGGTTGTCATGGTATAGTCAGATGTTCACAACCTGTAGTTCACCAATCGATGGTACCATGTCCAATCAAGTTGGATGATTCACGTGGATGTCTTGCTCCATTGTGCATTGATATTCTTAGCAATGGAGAGTGGCATGATGTTGGTTTTCATGCCAGAATAAACCAAGCATTTGTGAACATTGTAGTTAAAAACTTGAAATGAAAGTAGGAATGGAGGGCAACCTGAGTTTGCTTCTTCCATCTGGAGCATATTGAGTACTGTGAAAAGTGATCCAGGAGGTGTGCTTGCTCCCTGGCTTATAGAGACTGCACTATCTGTTGTTGATTGCCCTAAAGCACACAACAGGATATCTTGTTGACTTTGGATCTTAGCCAATTCGAACAAACTGATGTTTGCTTGAGTTTTCTTCATGTCATCAACAATGTTGTAGTCCAGAGGTGGTTGACTCACCGAGGTGTCCAGGGTGGAATGAATGTTCATGTTGGCTGGCAGAGTGTTTCACAACTTACTTCTCATGGATGTACTCTTATATGCCATTGTCTTCCTGGACTTGCTTTGTGTTTTATACTTTGGGTTGGATGGTGGATCGATCTTCCTTATCAGCAGCTTGATCTTTTCTTGCATCTCCCCAACTATGAAGGGAGCCCCTTTACTTCTAATATTTTAATGGTCAGTTCACTTTCGGGGTTGCTTCTCAGTGTCCATCTTTGCCATTGTTCGCAAGCACTGATACGTGTTCACCATATGCTTAGATCTTAATGGTTCATAAGGTGAAACCTCTTCATCATTGTCTGTGTCTTCCGATTTCTCCCACATATTTCTCCCCACTTCAAGTGTATGATTGCAAAAAGCATTTGTGGCTCGCTTCCAGCCTAAACAAGGGCTCTCATGATGATGATCTTCATGGAAGGAACAAAATTTTGGATCAACACATTGTTTGAGTTGGAACAGAAGCTTTTGCGCAGTTTTTGAAATGAACTGTTCGCTGCTTGATGAGCTGCTTGCCTGTCTCTGCCTGGGCGGGTGACTGCTTTCAAAAGTGTCTATTTTATGTTGTTTGAGTTTAGACACTTTAGTGGTCAAGCTCTTGACAATGTGAGTGAGGGTCTCAATATTGGTTTCTTCCTTGTCTCCACCCTTACTCATCGTTGCTTGGGACTTACTGCTCACATCCTTGCAATCCTTCATTGATTCATCATCCTTGATGACTCCAACTTCACGTAGGTATTTCTCAACAATGATAGCCTATTCATAGTTTTCCAATAGTGTCGGTCTCATAGCTCATTTGACAAACTGTACAATGTTGGTTGGCAGTGCAGACGTGTAGTAATCAGTAGTGATGGAGTGATGAGCCTTAGTGTCTGTTGCGATCTTGTTCAATATACATGTAAAACTATGATTGAAATTTTTCACTTTCTCTATTCCCTCCATCTTGAGGCTTCCCAAATATTTGAGTAGCATGGCTGGGGTCTTGTCATCAGTGAACTTCTCAAGGAACATGCCTTTGAATATGACCCAATTGTGTATAGAGTTTGGTGGAAGGCTGTGATACCAAGCAGCTACATGACCAACCAAGGTACATGGGAACAATCTACATGTGACATCATCATAAAGCACTTTGAGGGTCTGAAGTTGTAGGTAGAAGTTGTCTAGGTGGTCTTCTGCCTTTACCATGCTGTCAAGATCAAACTTGACGTTCATTCTCTTCACTCACTTCTATATCTTATGAAAGATAGTCAGGAGAGCCAATGGTCCTTGAGTCATCCATTCAATATTTGGGTTAGACATCTGTCCATCTTCTTCATACTCTTTCTCTCCTTTTGATTTTCACGTTTCCAACTCTAGGTCTATTGGTTCGCCTATGACTCTGCCTCCTCCACTGCCTTCCCCTCCCCCTCCTACACCAAAGTTTGATGGTGAGATCACAAGAGTGCCTTGTTCACTTTGCCAGAGGATGGGAGATTTATTTTTTTCTTTGATAGCTTCTCTTAGACCTTCAAGTGTGGAAAGGTTTACTTCTTCCACTGATAATACAACAACACTTGTGGGAGTCTTCTTTGGCTTCCTCACTACACGTGGAAGACGTTTTCTGTTTAGGACCAGTCTGACTGTTTTTTGGAACTGGCGAGTGATGGGATGAATGGAGTGAAGGTGTTGATTTGAAGTCTCATGCTCAACACTGGTAGGTGAGGAGTAACCAACCGCTAATTCACGTGTAGGTGAGAGAGAGTGCAAGTTACTGCCTTGACCAGATCTTTGTTGAATGAGTGTGAGGGGAATTTCAACCATGTAGAATTGGCTGCCCTCCTTCTAGCACCAGAAATTTTGATGGTGTTGGACCCACCAACATTCAGGGGATCACCCTGGTATGAAGTCCCAACTAGACCTCACACCGTTTAGTATGGGAATCCCATTTGGTATGATGACCTAGTTGCCATTGTCTTAAGGATTTGCCTCAACTCTTGTTTGTCAGCACAGGAGAGTGGTTCGCTTTGTCTTTGAGAAGTGAGGTTCGCGTGCCTCATGAGTTTAAGTGTACTTGTGTAAATGGTTCTTTCATTGTGAGGGGAAGAAGGTGAATATGAGTTCCAGGTTGAGAGGCATCCGTCCCAACTCTACTAGGAACACACAACACAAAGGACATGCACAACTTCTAGCAGAGTAGTCAACTCGGATGCGGTAGTCACATATCAGCTTGAACGAGTGCAACGGTTATTACAACAAGGTTCATGTGAAAGGTTTGTCTGATGTCTGGCAGAGCAATTGACATGGATAGGACAACATTAACAACATATGTAACACATTTCCATTAATAGATTATGCATTACAAAAAATGAATCAGTTCATATGTAGAACACAGGTTAAAGCAACATGCATTACAAGTGTTAAATATCAGTCTTACAACAAATATGTTACATGTGTAAAAATGTGTTGGGTTGTTAAGAGGCTTCTAAATTAAGTGACAGTTCCAAGAGGCATCGTTACACCATAAAGTACTAACCCCATCAATGAGGCGTTGAAGCCACTACTTACTCCTCAAAGAAAATATTACAGACTCACTTGGCTATATGGGAGTAGCTGAGGTGAAAAGTCCTTACATGTAAAGATGAGGGGGGTATTTATAGCCAAGGGTGAAACTGACCCTTGCGGATGTTCAGCTACCCTCATGAAAATCGCAACTTCCATGACTTTTCGACTTACATGACTCTATGTTCAATAAGTGGGTCTCTTGTACTTCCACGTTACATCACATTGATTGATAAGAAGTCCATATTGGAGATGTGGGCAACATGACTCATGACTTGATTCGACATGACTTGACATGAAAATGCTAGTACATTCACACTGTTGCTAGAGTGCATGTTGAGCTACAGTGTTACTGAATGATGGATGTCTTCATGGTGTATCATAGCTTCACCTCCGCATGGAATGGTGCATGGAGTCTTCAATGGTCCTTGGTTTGCTTGATGAAGCTTTAACATGTTGTTCCTTGCTTTCAGGTTGGAAGACTTGACAAGCTCACTTGTTAACGAAGGTGCATGTTCGTCGCGTTCATCTACTTCACATGCTTCGTTCGTTCGTCCATTGGTGAACCTGTCCATCTGCATGTGCTCCCTTCGATCATCCCATTTGTCATCCTGACATGTTTGTTGGTGTAGTTGTACCTGTAGTCACTCATGATGAGACAACATCAAATCCAAAACCTCCTAGTCTACCATGACACTCGATCATTCATATGCAAGTGACTGAGAGAGGCAGCAGGGCTGTGATGCGAGATGATGGCTCCAAGAAACTACTGATGAAAATTTCACAAGAGTTACTGAGAGATGGAGACAGACAATCTTAGTCAATAGTGACTATCTAAAAGGTCTAGCTCGACTGGGAGGAAAAATTCGCAAATTTTGGGAGGGATAGTCCAAGTTGCAGGAGAACAAGACAAGCATGTTTTACCCATTTTCTGGAACGAACAGTCAGCAGGGGCTAGGCACTTGGCGACACAATGAAATGTTGCACCTACATTTACAAGCCCAAATGGAATTCATCTATATGTGAATGCACCCCACTTGGTACAGAAAGTAGTTTTGAGTATGTCAGGTTATGCTACTCTTGAAGAGGTAAATCCCCTCTGCAGACAGAGGCAATCCCTATTAGCCCAGACCAGGTCTAGCAACAATCATACAACACTACCACACAAGTTCTTAATTGCAAATTAAAGACCAATGATGAGGGCCTACCTAGATTCCAACGCTAGTGCTTGTAGAAGAGGTGACACTCCTGTTCCTTTGCTCCGGCAGATCACGATCCCTACGATCTCCATGAATGGACACCTACACATACAAAGAATGAAACAAACACAAACAAAAAATCGAACATATGCAACTATATATTAGTCAGAAAGGATATAACTCATCATAATTACAAAGAACAATAAGAGTGGAACCATAACAATAGTCATTTATTAATGATAAACAAAGAAGAATACAACCATAGTTATAACGTCAGATTCTCCTTTGGCTGGGTGATCAGTAGCACAAGTCTTGCAAAGCTTGTTGGGAGTAGGAACAAGCCTCTCTCTCCTTGGTTATTGGACAAGAATCTCCTTACTTAGATTTGGCCTTATGGGAATGAAGAAGGCTCTTGTAGCATGAAGCTCTTGGAAACTTGACAATTCTAAATCTTTGGAACTCTGGAACTCTGGAACTAGCTTTCCAAGGAAAATGGACAAGATTTTATAGATGGAGGAAGGAGAGTTGGGATCATACACAATATTCATGGGATTGGATTTATCACTAAAGAAGCTTCCATGAGAGGTGGCAAACCACTTCCCCTCTATGGATATCTGAAGCCAAACCACCCAACTCAAGATAGATTCAGTCCAGGAGTTGGTTAGGATGAATCTTCTACTGTTGGTTTGTTAAAAAATACCACTCATTATGGTTGGCGCGAGTGCAACTCTGTGACAGAGCGCCAACTGGCACACCGCCTTTGGAGGATTTCCCCCATTGGCGGGAGTGCGGCACTGTGGAACCGCACCAATGGAGAAAGGGCTATTTTTATGGGTTTTTAGCAAGAGATGTCTTCAAGGAAAATGAAGTTCATGTTCAGGGGAATGCAATGCAAGTGTTTGCAGGCCATGTCACTTCTCATAGGTCTCAGAATGAGTCCTCGAAGATGCAGGAGAGGGGTAACAGGGACAGTGACAAATTGTTGTGTAATAGCTACCAAAACCTAATTGTATCCTGAAAAACCATCAAGGAGAGAGAACATCTATGCCATAGATATTGTTTTCAAAATATGGTCTATAGATGGCACGGGGTAGTTGTCTTTATCCGAAGTGCAGTTGACGTTCCAGAAATCGACACATAAGTGGATTTCCCCGGACTTTTTTTGTATAGGCACAAGGTTGGAGACCCAAGTGAAATGACAAAATTTATATATGATCCATGTATCTAACAATTTAGTAAGCTCCTTCCATATGAGGGTTCAAGCGACAAATGTACTTTTCTCAGCTTTTGTTGATATGGCTTGAACCCTTCCTTGATTGGGATGATAAGTTGGATGATTCACGTGTCATAAGTTTTCAGGTTATCATACGTCCACGTGAAAACATCTCAGTATTGTTTTAACAAGCAGATGAAGGCTTTTCATTCTTGCTGTGTACAACAAGTACCAAGGTTAACAAACCTGAGATCTTTTTCTATTCTCAGGTTTATCAGTTTGTGCCTCATTGTGGAACTATGGGTCTTGTTGTTCCTTAGCCCTTGGAATAGCTCTTGCAAGTCATATAGCTTTTCTAATGATACCACACCTTTTATGATAATGTGGCCTTTCATTCCATTAGCTCCTACTTATAGAGAGTGCTCGTTCCCATCATCGTTTATTGATGCATCTTTGAAAAAATCAGCATTGGCCATAAAATGTAGTATCTGTTGATCATCATTAAACACACGTAAGTTAGTTATGTTGTCCAGGATAGATGGTTTGTACAAAATTTCAATAGTGAATCTATCCCTAGTTGGTGACATTCTTGAGGCTACACTTTCTAGTGCATTAGCAGCTGCATTATGTGTACGTGGCACTACAATGATAATAAATGCTTGGAATTTTGAGATTAGTCACCATACCTCTTCTTGGTAGTTTTTTAGATGTGGTGATAAACATTGAATGGTGTCATGTACCTTCCCTACCACTATCTTTGAATCACCCACCACTTTAAGCATGGCCACTTTGAGGCTGATGGCCTTCTTCAAGCCCAACACGAGTGCTATATATTCCGCTATATTGTTCGTGCACTCAAAATCCAAATGGATTGACACTAGATGCTTCCAATTGCAAGGGGTGATCAGAACACACCCAGTGTTTGAGTCGTCCTATGCCTTTGGTCCATCAAAGTATAAAGTCCACAAATCATCTATACATGGACCACTTGATGTGCTAGCATTGCTTCTACTACTGTCACTGCTACTACTACACAATTTCTGAGATGAGCTAACTAATGGGTAGTGTAAGGATTGCTCATGAGCACTGCGCAATTTCTGATATGAAAGGTCATTCGACTGTCTAGATAAATGACTCAGAAAACTGTGCAATTTTCTGAAGGAGATAGGGACGGGAACTTGGTGTCTGTCCAGCCTATCTACATAATTTCCTCAGTAAATAGGAGAGGTAAATGGCCTCTGCGCAAATTTTGAGGGGAGTTAGTCCTGGGGTGACTACCGGGTTTGACTGTCTAGGAGGCCAGCATGAGAGTTGGTTGAGATTGCTTGCAGGCAGCGCAGCTTGGAAGGACTAGCTTGGTGCTTTTGCATTGTTCTAGTTGATAGTCGATCAAGTCAAAAGTAGGGTCATGGTCCGGCTGTCAGTGAGGAGTTTGGTGGTCAGAACTTTAGCAAAAATGACTAAGTGTGTGAATAGTCAAAAGATGCATAAGTGATCATACTAACACACACTCGCATGAATTGAAGATGAAATGACCAAACCATCCAGATACACATGTTCAACATGACTGACCGACAGTGCAAGCGAAAAGCATGATACTCATGGTTCATTGTTGATGATTGAGACGACGCTTGTGCGAAAATGAATGCGACTCAGTGAGTGAGTGTGATAGATGTTTTCATGGCGAAAACAACAAAAACATACGAAGCAAAGATTTTGAGCATAACCAGAGTACGATCGCATGCATGACTTAGACATCAACATGTAGGGACTTGAATGCAATAAAGAAGAAAGGTGAATGTAAATACTCACATGAGCTCATGGAGTGAACCCGGCTGTGTTCAGTCATCAAGTGAAAATATTCATGGGAGGCTTCGAAATTGGTGCAAGCCAAAATTTTGGAGGGTGGTTGTAGCCACTACAACACATTGATCTACGCAATCAAATGTGTGGGAAACCACTTCTAGGACCACAAATTCCATCTCACGGGATGTTTTGAGTGCCCCACGTAAATTCACCACATGGCTCAACAATTTTTTCGTGTTCCATTCCGTTGTCTTCTAAAGGAATTTGCATCAAGGTAATACTATCAGGTGGGATCCACTTGTTCGGTTCTTCCAAAAACTTACAAATTTTCACCATAACTATAACCTCCAGGGTGAACCCTCTATGGTATGACCATCGGGATGGCATCATCCTAGTCCTCCTCTTTGTAACACCCACCTCCCACATTTACCCAAGCTAACCGATCCACAGGGGTAAACATGTGACAAGGAGTTACAATGATGTGGTTCAACTCTCTAAGTGAATTTAAAGAAGTGGAACCATTGAACCAACACTTTACAAACCTCCCTCAAGTGCTACAATACCCCCAAGAGTGAAGTAGTCATTCTAGGTGCACAATCCTTGAGTTAACCTAGCCTTTTAATGAATTAAACCCCCATTCTCCCCCATGACAAGGCCTCTATGCAACTGGAACCATCCTATTGCTCACACAATTTCTGCAAGGGAGAGACTAAAGTCTTTTTCAGCCATTTCTGTGCTAGAGATTGTGACATTTAAGTCACTTTTCTAGGGCTAGTCTCCATACCACTTCCCAGAACTTGATGATACTTTCCAAGAAAATAAACGACACGAAGACAAAGCCTCTAACACAAAACTTGATGAAGGACTTGACCTAACCAAGCCTAACCATAACGTACATTTCATCAAACACATGGAAAACATATAATATATAGGTCATAAATGCACATCTAAATATAGGGGTCTCATACATATCTCATAATCCCTAAGAAGCATTGATTCATTATAACATTAGTTACATTATCATCTATTAGGTCATATATTCATTGCTCATTCATTTAAAAATAAAAAATGATGAGATCCATACATCATCACAGTCATAAAACATACTCATACCTAGCATATAAACAACATAAATAATAAGGATAAAAAAACTGTAGAATCCACATATGAACCAATACATTTACACATGAAATACCAAGGAAAAGGAACTCGTATTAATGAATGCATAAGCCAACTAGGTTTGGGACTTCCATGAACCACCCAACCATAGATAGGCTAAACCAAATACTTCGTTTAGCCAATCACCCATGTGTCATATTCCAAGCATGAATGCGAGGCTCATAACCAAAAAGAGAGTCGAATGATCATGGATGCCACTGGATTTCTCCACCTACACCATGAGGAATTTTACTTTATGGCTTTACCACAATCCACAATCTGATTTAGGGATCACAAGTCCATAATAGAGACACCACCCTCCATGATTTACCATATATCCTGTCATTCTCTGACTAAAGATTCCTAAGCCTGAACGAGGGCAACCACCTCTAGGATTTACCATATATTCCACCATTCACCGGTTGAGGATTCCTAGGCCCACTGAGGCAACAAAAATACAACTTTGTCGCAACCCACAGTCTAGATCATGGGTTAATAGGCCAAGGATTTACCAAAATCCAGAGTCTGATTCAGGGATCACTGAGCCATGTGTTATTGCTTTCAAAGATACACCTCACTTAGGTTTCAAATCCATTTGGAAATCTAGCTCCAAAAAACATGAGAACCCATCACATCAAGGTTATTCAAAAACATAAAGGCTAGGATGAAAAAACATTGTCACACCTGGACAAACCTATGCCAATGACAGTAAGAGAACCAAGAATAAACATGCATAACCATGCATGCTAAATCTAACAAATAATCACACATGCAAATCGATACCTGCAAATAATTCTGTTGTAGCTACTAGATCCTATTCTTCCTTTCTTGATCCTCACTTTCCTTTGCCTTCTTCGATTTTCTCGATCCAGTGCTAAAGTTCTCAAAGAAAAATCTAAGTCTCCAATAGTGAGAGAGAGAGAATAGAGAGAGAGCTCCAAAACTTAACTGACAAAAGGTTACCAACTGATCCTCAGAAGATTTTTTATCAATGAGGACTCTAATTTCTTCAATTTACATTATTTTTCCTTAATTTTCCTCCTCACATGAAACCTGTGACCTTTCACCTTCCTTTTCTCCTATTTTCCATTATTTTCATAAATAAAATTCCAGTTAATTCCTATTTCCTTTCCAAAGCCTTAATAAACCAAATGAACACCTGCTAGGATGTTTTTCCCATCGTTCAACTTGGAATATGGTCCCCTATCCTTGGTCTTATATTTTTACATGAATTTTTTTACGAGGGTTGTTACAGAACCCTCCACCTTGGGGGAACACCATCCTCAGTGTTCAATGACACCTACAAGCCAACAAACCATTGAAAAAAAATCATACTTACCATGGAGCTTTATAACACAACTCGTTGCAGCATTTACAATGGCTATTCCTGAAACATGACAATCATATCGCTTACTAGAGTTTTATAACACAACTCATTACAATATTTACAATAACAACCACATATGCTTACAAAATTTTTCTTCAATAGTAAATAACCATAATATCTATGGAGCTTTACAAATCTGGCTCTATACAATATTTACAATGATATACATATGTACATATATGCACATTTTCTCAACCATCAAATAAAATGATACAATGCCTGCATCTGCAGCAAGGGAATCTAGAGGTTCACACCTCCACCCTGAAATTAGTACCAGGATTCACCTCCTTCCCAAGAATTCCAGAATCCACAGCCAAAGTAAAACCTAAATTCAATGTTGAGTGCTATAATCCTGTGCCACTTTTCCTCTCAGTGAACAGTTACCAAGTCATTGTTCTAGGGCACACTCCTAATGTGCATCTAATTCCATCTGGAAATGACAATGAAAAAAAATGCATCCTTGACCTTCCCTTCTCTGCTACACAGTCCCTCTGGACATCCAGTCACCCATTTCCATACAGTCACTCACATTCCAAGTTCCTCGACATCCCCTTTCCCAGGAAATCCATCCCTTGGAAAAGATTCCTCACATCGAAAGGTCAAATAACAAATACATATACCTTCCTTAATACCATCATATCGATCATAGCATGGCCATGGAAATCAATGGACACTATTGGGTAATAGTGTCCCACGATGGCCTTGCTCCTGAAGTATTTTACCAGCATACTGCTCCCTGTTCCAATTCCTTTGCTGCTACTACTAATTCTTGCAATAAATTTCAACCACCAAACCCAGCATTTTCTTGCTTCCTTTATCAAGCACATAATTCTAATTAGAGTCAAAATAAATTGAAATAAATTCATATCATACCTCATTGATAGCTTGTCAACAAGGTACACTTGCATCTCTATTTACTTCCTATCACAATAAGTCAAACTAGCTATTTTATCAAATCATCATGAATAAACATATCTCATCTGGTTAGCTTAAAACACAAGCATCATAGATAAAAATCATGAATCACATGTAATATTCATAAACCAAAATCATAGATCACATGTAATCATCATAAATCAAAAGTCATAGATCTCATGCATAATAAAACTAAAATAAAATATTGATAGTTATCCATTAGTTGGTCCTTTGTCCTTTTGAACACACACCGGATTGGTTTCCACCCCTAGAAATAACCCAGTGCCTTTTCTTCTCTTCAATCACATACACATATACACAGTTTAAATCACAACACGTACATCCATACCTGAAACACAACACAAAACATACAATTACACAGGGTGTATGGCACCACACAATACATACACCTACACCTAATATACAACACAACACATACATATTTACCCGATGTACACCACCACACAATACATGTACCTACACCTGACATACAACAAAACACAATACATCTATACCCAGTGTAAAACACCACAGAATACACCTACACCTAGTGTACAACACAACACAATACATGTACTACATAGAGTGCAACAAAACGAAATCACATGTCACGATACCACAACTACACAAAGCACATACATAGTACCACATGCCTGCAACATAGCATGTACGACATGCACACAATACCACATGTACACCAATACCATATGTACAACATGTACACAGTACCACCTGTACACAACACCGCCTTCACAACATGTGCACAACATCACATGTAGAAGGCAGCACCTACACAATGTCACTTGTACATTGCACCACCTATACAACATGTACACAATACCATATGTACACAACAACACATGCATGACATGTAAACATCACCACATGTACACAATACCACATGCATGACATGTAGACAACACCACCTACACACAACTCCACATGTACAACATGTACACAACACCACATGTACAATCATGCACCCAACACCATATGTACACAACACAACATGTACAACATCCAAAAAACACCATATGTACTTAATGCTACATATAAAACATGTACATAACATCATATGTACACAACACCACATATCTAGCATGCGCACAACACCATATGCACACAACATCATGTATCCATCATGCACACAGTACAATATGTACACAACACCACATATCCAACATGTACATAACACCATTTATAACCAGCACTGCATATTCAATATACACACAACACCATATATAAAAAATGCACATAAAATCATATGTATATAGTACCATCTATACATAGCATTTCATAAATAACATGTACACAACACCCTATATACACAATGCCACATGCACACAACAACATAGGTGCAACATGTACAACATATATACAACCATTAAGGGAGTTTTGAGGTCTAAAATGGGCCTCCTAAGGAAATTATAAAATAATAGTGAAATTAATAAAATAAGATTAGATTACATCATCAAATTTTAGAGGGAAAAAAGAAAAAACTATTTTTTCAACTCGTATTTTCAACTTATCTCCCTATGGATTTACTCAAATTTCGAGTGGAAACACTCGTTGAATGCAAATTTTGATTCCTCATCCAAAGAGTACCCATGTCACATAGTTTTGATGGAAACATGTACACGAAAAATGAGAAATACATGAAAAACGTGATTGCAATCACATTTTTCTCATGTATTTCTCATTTTTCATATAGCAGGGTCCATCAAAAGCATGCAACATGGGTACTCCTTGGATTAGGAATTAAATTTTGCATCCAATGGGTACTCCCACTCGAAACTTGAGTAAAACCTTAGGGAGATCACTTGAAAATACAAGTTGAAAAAGTTATTTTGTTATTTTATTATTCTTTAATATTTTTACTTTTTTACTCCAAAAATGGTGAATCATCCCGCATGGTCGATATCATCATCTTGAATCATATTGTTCCTTAAAAAGTTTATTTTGGTTTTACATTTTTCTTAGGAGTCCCATTTTAGACCTCAAAATTCCCCTAATGAGTAGTAATGCACATGACCACACACTGACTCGACCAAGCAACCTTGCCTCTAGTGTCTTTGACTTATTCATGCATGTTCCAACATGCTTCCAATCACATTTCTTTCATTCCACTAATGTATCCCTCATCATTACTTGTCCATAACATAAACATAGCCATAGCACAAGCATATAATATCAATCTATATCCACATGATACTAACCTTGTATATTTGTAAGGGCTAATCATCCCACTTGATTCCTTATAATACTAGGAACCTCTTCATGTCATTTTCTTGCATAAGCAGTCATTCCTCCACAAGAATGACCCCTGAAAACCCTATCATACAATGACATAGATACATAGATACATACATATATACATATAAACATTAGCATAAAAACAATCATGATCCATGATGACCCTACCCTGTCAGACACGACATACATAAATACATGTATACATATATAGACATCAGCATAATCATGATCACAACATAATTACCAGATATTATAAGGTCTAGGTTAAGAGAACTCCCTTTATCCATGCATCACATGCACAACATGGAGAACAATAGTTCACAACATAGCTAAGGCATATAATGCCTCAAATCCATTTACTTTACATTTCCTATTACCTTTCTCATGATTGTTCTTCCATTGTCCATTTACCCTAATGGACCCAACCAATCCCATAGAATTCCATATCCTTGCCTTCACTTTCCCTTTACAAATGCATCGAGATTCATTCAAGTCTTACATTACCTGTTGGACTTCATTCAACTCTCCAAGAGCTCCACTAACTTTCCTCTTTCCCAACCAATTCCCAAGACCCTAAAAGCATAAAAGGCAAGAACAAAAACTATAAAATAAGAAAACCATGAAAAACCAATAACAATACGAAACCACAAGCAAAGTGGCATGGCGATACACTAGGCATAACAAATCCGCAATCAAGTGAAACAAGTCACAAAAGACCAAAAGAACAAGACTAACAACAAACACAATGATTCAATCCCCAAGGTTCCTAGTGCTTCCCAAGTGTTGTGCTTATCAACAACCCCCCCATTTATTAGTGTTAGTAATAACATTAATAAATGGGGACCCTTCCAAAAAATCAATCCTAGCATCTAGTCATGCCTTTTTATTTTTAGAATAAAATAAAGTGTCAAAACGAGACTTGCAAAATCATGGAAAATTTGCCTTTTCATACTTTAGCGTATAAAACTTCACAAACGATGAGTTTCATAAACAAGTTCCATATGGTAAAATAACCTAAAAGTAACTTTACACCCGGAAAGTCGTAAATATTAAAATAATCCTTGAAAAGACCCTCTCTTAAAGGATAAATTCTCACATCGTAAAACAATTACAACGGACCTTCCTTATAAAAGTTACCCCATGAAACCGTGATCTGTGAAATGAGAAATCATAAAACTCCCATAGCCTTCTCGCATCGCATTTTCAACCATGCAGTGCTACTCAATAAAGCATAAGTAAATATTGCGAAATGCGATAGCATCTTGCATATCGCATATCACATCAACTCACACGGCAATAAGTCTTAAACGTAAATAAGTTTTTGCAATATAGCAATCTGCGATATTGCATAGTGTTGAGCATTGGAAAAGGTATGTAATTTCCACTTATTTCTTTATCTTTTCCTTTTATTCATAAACTTCTTTGCATTATAAGATGGTCATATGATAAATGATTATGATAGAATTAAGGGGAATTGTGATTAATGTAAAATGATTAATTATTGTATTTTTTTATGCAGAAAGTGAAGAAAATGTGAAATCACCATTCTGGAGGAAAAGAAAAGGAAAAACCAACTACTGTCCCTTTGACAAGAAACCACATCTAGACAAGGAAATCAAGATTGGAGCACATGGGCCAGGAAAAGGAAGAAGAAACCAATATCAGCGCAAGAGGATGAAAAGATAACTGAAGATTAAAGATATGGTGAATCCCTTGGGATCCTTTGATCCGTAGGGATCGTTACCTCAAAGCTATCTGTATTTTTGGTATTTTCATCTGGCCACTATAAAAAGGGACAGTGCTGCTAGCCCAAGGGTAGATTATTGTTGATTTATAGAATTTGCTATTGCAATCTAAACTTTGATCATCGACTCTATTTAAAGAGCGATCACTGTAACTCTATTGTTATGATTAATACATAAACTTGATTGTTGTTCCGTTATCTAATTCTAGAGTAATCATAGCAGTTCGTCCCTGGTGGCTAAGGGCCCAGCCCTAGTGGATCACTGGCTTTCTGTATCATTATTTTCTGATTACATCATGTGTGGTTTTATTTCCTTTACTTGCTTTATTCAGTAATCTTCTGTTCCTAAACATTTCATTCACTTGCTCTGTTATGTCGAATTAGTAATTGAATAGTAATATTATTAGTTGCAACTGAAAATTTTATGTTGTTCATTCTGAAATAATATCGCATTGTCTAATTCAGATATTGTTGTTCATTTACAAATTGACATTGTTGTTCCTTTACAGATTGATATTGTTGTTCATATACAGATCGATATTGATGTTCATTTACAGATTGGCATTGTTGTTCATTTAGCTAAGGTTTATCTATAATTGTGATTATTGTTCATTCAGATTACTATACCATTATCCTTGCAATTGTTGTTCCCTTATAACTGTGATTAACACTTATTACGTTAAAACAAGATTACTGATTCCATCATCCTAGATTCGTTGTGTGCTTACATTTGATTAAGTTCACTGTTCAATATTTTGTAGACTTACTTAAGCTTGCCATTCCTTTCTTAGATTGTTGTTCAATTCATTTATTAGTTAAAGGTTGTTGAACAATTCCTTTCGGTTAAGATTGTTGCTTAATTTATTCTTGTAGATTAAGCTTTGTTGTTCGATCTTTTCAATAGATTAGTTGTTGTTCCTTTTCTATTAATTGAATTGTTATTTCCAGCATTTGCTTTGGTGTGAACAGAAATATCCAGACTTACTTAACCTTGTCGTTCCTTTCTTAGATTGTTGTTCAATTCATTTATTAGTTAAAGGTTGTTGTTCAATTTCTTTTGGTTAAGATTGTTGCTTAATTCATTCATGTAGATTAAGCTTTGTTGTTTGATCTTTTCAATAGATTAGTTGCTATTCTTTTTCTGTTAATTGAATTGTTATTTCCAACATTTTTTTTGGTGTGAACAGAAAGACCCACAATTGTAGCGAACATTGATTAGTGTTGTCTAGTTCCCATATTGGAGATCTTGTCTTTGATTGATTTTCATTTGCATCAGTTTACAAAAGAAAGAGTTATCACTGCTACATCCTTGACTGGTGATTTTTGTAGTTTCTTAAGTGAATGATTTAGTTATAAGCATTTCAGTTTCTTGCCATTACATATAGAGTTTGTTTCTAGTATTTATTTACTTTTGTAGAACACTATACTGCTAGCATTACTCTCGAATAAGTGACCGCCTCACTCTGAGTAAACTCTTGAGATAAAAAATCGTACTTAGATTGATAATTAATGTAGGGTAATTAGAGGTTAAAAAGACCCTTTTTACTGCTCAACATTTTGGCGATGTTGCTAGGGAAGAGTGTAGCCATTTGTTTCTTTTAGAGAGTAGTGTAAGTACCTGCTAGGAGAGAGTTGGGTTTTAAAAACAAAAGGTAAGAACCTGTGTACGGTGCATGTAATAGCCCTACACCCCCACCTGCTTTCTTGCAATTTTTTTTATTTTGGGTAGAAATAAGTATTTGATTTGTGTGCATGACTAAGAAGAAAAAGACTGAAAAGGATATTAAACCACTACCCAAGCCTGATAAAGCTAAGGGACCGGTGACCCTTCGCCAATCGACCTTTATAGATGAAATCCTTAAAAAAGAAAAATATCAACCTTTAGTAAGACCTAGAAAAACTACTTCTAGACAACCTACTAGTTCCCTTCAGGCCACAAAATCACCATCTATATCCTTTTCTGAGGTGCACAGCCAAATAGAGGAGCAAGATTTTCAAGAAATTGAGAATTCTAGCCCAAAATCATTAAAATAAGGGAACCTTAGTAATCTCTGTGAAGGGAGAGGAGAAATAGGGGAAACTGAAGAACCAAGATCTCCTCTTGAAATAGTTTAGCCATTAAGCAGCGCAGATAAGGGAAGTGCTGTAAAAATCACACAGAACAAAGTTGAAGAACCTGAAGAGCTAAAATCCCCCAGACATTAGTTCAGCAAGGAACTCTCATCATCCTACACAAAGGAAGTGTTGTTAAGGCCATTCTTGTCAAGGCCATCCCTGCTCCTTCTAGCCAGCCTAAGAATACGCTCCTAGAAATCCTAGAAGGTTATTGGCACATATTTTACCAAATGGCCTAGAAGCAACAAACCCCTCAAACCTCTACACTACAATATCCCATTGTAGATACTACAGTTAATGCACCTATGAAGGCCATTCCTCTCCAGCATATCCCTATATTCCATGGTTTAACATCAAAATATCCAGACACATTTTAGTTTGAATTCGATGTGCTGTGCAGGGGGTACAACTATACCACCGATCCCCGAAAGCTGAAATTATTTCCCTCTACATTAAAAGGGGTTGCTTTACGATGGTTTATGGGGTTAGGTGGAGGTTTCATAAAAAATTGGGATCATATGAAAGGTGCTTTCTTAAAAATATATCAGGATTATTATAGGTCTAGGGAATTAAAAGATGAAATATTTTATATGGTAGCTAGACCTAATGAGACACTGGAAGAATATGTTGAATGTTTTCAGTATAATCTTCAAAGATCTCCTTATGCATCATTACCCTTACCTGACAATGTATTAAAAACAACATTAATTAAAGGCATGAAGGAACAATGGGTTGAAACACTAAATATTATGGGAAAAGGAGATATTTATCAAGAAAATTTTGTTGACATTGTTGACTTATGTATCAGGAGTTCGCGATGTAGAACAAGGCTAAAACCAATGGAACATGACAGGTTCACAAGGGACAACAAGATCTCTGGAGAAGAAGTAACTCACGCAGAAATCGGAAATTTACTGGAAAATTTCAAAATTGATATATTGGGGACTCTGATAATGTAGCTCAATATTATGCAAGGGAAACAAAAACAAGTAGAAGCAGAGCAAAATATGGCAATATTCTACCCTAGATGCAGAAAGAAACGCAGCCACAAAGAGTGCCCACTAGATGCATTTTAACTCTGTGCTATTTGTACAAAAGACCACTCTATAGAGAACTGACCCTCACTTCCTGGTTTGAAAGAAGTATACAAAAAAGCAGAAGAAGAACCAAAACTGGTGTACCTACTTAATCAGCCCCGTCAATGGCAGCCGTGACAATCAGTTATGTCCTTCGATCCGTTTTCTCCTTTCTAGCCTCTGCAATATCATGCTCAGCAATATAATACAATGTGGCAAAATCAACCTCCCTTCTCAAATTGGTCACAACAACCATTTCCTTCATCATCTCCATGGCCAAATCAAACAGGCCAATCTAATTGGACAAATTTTCCCTACGCTCCACCATATTGGCGAAACAATGCATATCCAGCACAATGGTCCCCTCCCATGTCGCAGAGTCAAGCCTAGCAGAGAAACTGACAAAGACCAATGAATTAGCCATTAGGAACCATTCCACTCCCTCAACCTACACTACCAACACTACAAAAAAATCCCCAGTCCAACTTAAGACCGCAACTCCCAGCCCAACCCAACCCAAACCCAAATAATAAACTGGTTCAATCTGTTCAAATAATCGAAACACTAGAACTAGAAACCAATCTAAGGGAGTGCAACAACCTTCAATTAAGGTCTGGGCGCATTATAGAAATCAAGGGAGATAAAAATGTTCAAGTTGAAAATCGGTTACCCACAGAACAACCATTACAAGAAGAAGATGTGGTCAGACAACAGATTCATGACCAAGCAACCACGTCTTCTCCCCCATTCCCAGAACGATTAATCATACCGTGCCCTATAGAACATCCCGACTTTGATATTCTGGGAGAACTAAAGAATTTGTATATAAAAATCCCACTCCTACAAGCTATCGAAGATATCTCAATATATGCAAAAGCCATTAAAGAGCTATGTATAAAAAACCGAGGAGAATAATAAATAACCCAACAGTCCAAGTAGTTGGCACCCTATCTGATATGTTATCAGGAAGAGAAGCACCTATCAAATATGAAGACCCAGGAAATCCAATAGTGACAGTGCAAATCAATGGACAAACCTTTTCAAATGCCCTAGTTAATTTAGGGGCTGAAATTAATATTTTAACAACCACCACTTGTCAAAAGCTGGGCATTACATCAGTAGAACCAACCTCCACCTTATTAGAATTGGCTGACTGATCAGTAGTCTTGCCAGAAGGTACACTACATGATGTCATGGTATCCATTGATTCTTGGGAATATCCTATCAACTTTCTAATAATAAACCCCAAAAACCGACTCGATGGACACCCGTTAATTTTAGGCTGACCTTGGCTTGCGACTACTAATGCTTACGTTGGCTGCCGACAAGGCAGTATGACCAAAACTAGAGAGAGTAATATCAAGAATCTGGCTCTATACCCTCCAACCCAGCCAAGTGTAACAATAATAAAAACTAGCAAACATCCTGTATCATACCTCAGAGAAAACATTAGGTCCCCATTAACCATAGAACATGCCCTCGATTTTAAAGATCAAACAAAGGATGATGTTATTAACAACTTTATTAACCAAGTTGAATCTAGATCCCATGTACAATGCACATGATAGAGGCAACGTTTGACATTGAACTAGAAGAAGATCCTCTCAAAGACACTCATGATCAAACAATACCCAATACCTCTGTTTCAAACAACAAAACTATGGATATTGAGCTAGGAAAAACCTTGAACATCAATAATAACCTGACTCTTGAACAAGAAGAAAGTTGGTCCAACTACTGAGAAAAAATAAGGAAGCTTTTGCATGATATTATCTAGACATGAAGGGAATCAATCCCCAGCTGTGTACGAACCACATTTATACAGAAAACGATGTTAGACCCGTTCGCCAACCCTAACAAAGACTCAACCCTCACCTGAAAGACATTGTGAAAGCTGAATTACAAAAACTTTTGGATGTAAACTTTATTTATCTGATCTCTGATAGCAAGGGGGTCCCTCCACTAGTAGTGGTGCCAAAGAAGAATGGAAAGTGGAGGATTTGTGTAGATTATAGAGAATTAAACAAAGCAACCTGGAAATACCACTTTCCCCTTCCATTCATCGATCGGGTATTAGACACATTAGCAGGGAAAAAATTCTTTTCTTTCTTGGATGGCTTAAGTGGATATAATCAGATTCAGATTGCCCCTGAAGACTAGGACAAAACTACTTTTACCTATCTGTGGAGAACATTTGCCTACAGAGTCCTGCCCTTTGGCCTATGCAATGCCCCTACCATATTTCAAAGGGCCACCCTCAGCATCTTTTCAGATTTAATAAATGAAGGGCTCGAAGTATATATGGATGATTTCACACCATACAGAGATGATTTTGACCCAGCGCTAGACACACTGAAAAAGGTGCTGCAACGATGTATCGCCACCAGGTTTTGCTTGAGCCATGAAAAGTGCTATATGATGATGACTGAAGGACTCATCCGAGGTCATTATATCTTAGCGGCTCAAATACAGGTAGATCTGGCCAAAATTCAAATAATTTTGTTAATACCTACTCCTACCACACAGACAAAGGTACACAGTTTTCTTGGATTTTCTGGTTATTATAGGAGATTTATAGAACATTTTTCTCAAATAGCTGCACCTCTATACGCACTGACAAGGAATGTTGATTTTGTTTGGACAGATAGATGTGACCGTGCTTTTGAGGATCTGAAAAAGCTTGTGTCAACAACCCCAGTGTTCAAAGGCCCAAATTGGGACCTGACATTTCAAATTTCATTAGATGCTTCAGACACAGCTATTGGAGCAGTCCTTGGGCAAGAAGAAGACAAAAAACCATATGCAATATATTATATCAGTAAGAATTTGTCTCCTGCTGAGCTAAACTATACTGTTACTGAAAAAGAATTTTTAGCTATAATACATGTTGTAAATAAATTTAGGCATTACATCACTGGATATCCTATTGTTTTATATACAGATCACTCTGCCATAAAATATTTAGCAAATAAACCTATTACAAACAATATAGTAACAAGATGGTTGATTTTATTGCAGGAATTTGACATCACAATAAAATATCGACCTGGGAAAGAGAATCCTGTAGCTGATTTTCTCTCACGAATGTCGAAGCCAACGGACGCAGCAGTAGTCAAAGATCAATTTCTAGATGAACATTGATTTGTTGTTACTGTCAAAACACATTGGTATGCTGATGTTGCAAATTATTTAACAGTAGGCAAATTACCAAAGCATCTGCCCCTGTGGAGTCGTAAGAAGAATCTCTTTCACCTCTAATTACCTCACATTAATTTTTCAATCCAGGAATGTTCCGTTATTTCAAAGAGTGTCTCAGTCTGAGGCTCACATTTTCCAGAGTAATGGTAGCACTACAGTGCTTAAGAAAATACAGAAGTAAATGGATGTTGGAAAGAAAATCTACTTACAACAAACGATCTTGAAGCCTAAATCATACACTTGGAAAAATAAGCAATATATCTGTCAAGGGTCTAGTAACAATAACTCATCCCTTTAGAAACAGATGTCAAAAGTAATCAAGGAACATATCGTCGATCGGGGGACCGGACAACAAATGTCAATGCCCACAACAGTCTCAGACCGTTCTTCACACCAAAGTAACAATGAGGCAAATGATAGGAAATGGAACAACAAATATGAAATGGAACAACAACCAAGAAATGGAACATCAAATTAGAAACTGTAATGGCAATTAAGTTTAAGAAGAAACAACATCTTAGTCTACAAAATCAAATGCAATCAATCATATCCTATGGAAATCAAATGGCAATCCCCTGTCTCTAAGGATGAATCGAACAACATGCAGAAATAGAAAAATATTGATTAGTGATGGAATATGGAACAATGCTGAAAATTGAACAATAACTTAACACACAGCACATCTCAATAGTAATATGATCATGGTAATTCAATGACACATCTTAGTTATAAACAATATGATTGCACTTCGAAATGGATCAACAATGTTCATCGATTCAATCAATCGTAAGGAAATATAATTTCTATGTTGAGTTCAATAATACCAAAGGATGAATGCACAACACAGATACTCTGTAATGGAAGAGCAACAATATTCTGTAAAGACCAGTAATATTAGTATTTAAAGAAACAGCAATGCGTTGCAGAGTTATGATGTCTCTGGCTCAAGAAATTATATCACTTAACATATCAACTGTAACAGAGCTGTGAAGCAAAAATAATAGAACATATCAGATTACCGAATAAAGCTAATAAGTAAAACCACGCATACTAAAAGTAATAGTACAGGAGCAAGTGTTCCTCTAGGGTTGGGCCCTTAGCCTCCAGGGGTACACCGCTTGAAGTTATTCCAAAATCACAAATGAAATAGCAACCAAGTTTGTATTAATGCATAAACCAGAATTACGGTAGATCACTTCTCAACGAGATTCAATGACTGAAGTCTCAATTTTAAGAACAATTACATAAAAACATAACCCATACCCCAGTCTAACAGTGCTGCCCCTTTTTATATTGGGAAAGGCGGAGATGTCCAAGTACAAAAAATAGTTAAAGTAGCGATCCCTCAAGATCACAGGATCCCGAGGGATTCACAAAACTGTTGGCTCTCAACTATTTCTTTACTTTCTTGCGTCGAGCCGATATCTCCATCTCCTTTCCTTGGCTGATACTCTTTGATTTGGTTTGCCTTATTTGCGTGCAGTTCCCCGCCAGAGGGACAACAGTTAACCTGGCTTCGTCCTTTCCTTTGGAACAACAATCTTTCGTTTTTCCTTCTTCCTGCATAAGAAAATGACAATTGTTAGTGTTTTCGTTTTGCATATTAATCTTACAGATTTTGTCACAATTCCTCATTATCTACCTAGTTCATGATGCAAAAAATTTGTAGGTTTAATAAAAAAGAAACTAAAATAATCACCAAAACATACCTTCTTTATTACTCCACACACCCCCCTGCTTACCCTTTTTCATGCCCTCATGAAAACATTGTAGCTGACATGTAAGGCAGTGAGAGAGTAGGCTGGAGATGGGATCTCATGCGAACATCTACAACCATGATGCATAACTAGGTGTTCAAAGAAATGGCCAAGTTGACCCTCAAGCATCTCATACAGGGCTTGGTATCTAGGCATAGGATGCCAAATAATTGGACAACGGTATCTATATCTTAACCAGGATGGCCCTGCTCTCAAGATAACCTTGCCATAGAGGTGCAAGCTGTTGGAGGCTAACTTAAAATTTTCATAATTAAATGGTTCCCTGAGTTGAATATTCAGATTAGGGATTTGATATCGAAATTTAGCCGCATCAATGGCAAGGTCTTTAATAGTGAAAAAGTATTATATTCCATGTTGATTGATTGATGTATGAATGGGTCCTAATGCTTCAATTACACCTGGAGCCCCCATGAGGTTCCTATGTTCCCTCCACAATTGTACTGGATTCCTAGGCTCAGCTCTTACCCACAAGTCTAATCCATTTTCTTGTTTCAGGAAAGCATTATAGGCTTTAATCCACTTGATTTGATTGACCCAAAATGAGATAAATGCCTGCAATTGGATGTCCCCAACAAAAGGGCTCGGGTTCTGCTCGGTCTCCTGGTCTAACACAAGGTTATGCAGATAGAATTCACACAGTAATCTTTGAACCTTCACACCATAATGCTTACAACAGTTTATAAAATCATCGATGGTATTAATTTGTATAGGGGCGCTTGCTTTAATAGCCTTTATTTTCAATTGCAAATATCGTTCCATTAAAAACAGGGCATCATTCTTAGCAGGGGCTCTACAGGCTAGGACGTCAATGTACAAAGAGCATAAGGTATCCATCTGCTTGACAACTATATCTAACCTATGAGTTACCTTTGCGACTTTTTCTTCTTCCTTTCACCATCCTTCAAAGGCCTGGCTCTCAGATAAGTTGACGTTCCTTAGCTACTGCTGTAGTTCTTCATACCTTTCCCGAGGGACTGTTTTTTCTACGAGATTTTCCGCTGCTTGTTGAGCTTGCATCAAACCCTCTCATAGGGTTACCATCCTAGGATCATTATCCCACATTGTAGTGGTGAGTGGCAAGTTCACCTAAATCTTTCTGTTGCGTTGCGCTGCATTCATAGTCTGCATCCTTTCATAGGGTTGTGCCTCTGTCTGAACTTCCTTGTCCTTGGTCAATATATGATCGGTTTGTACTTCAATATGAACAATAGTAGAATGTTGTTCCTTTTGCTTTTGAATGGCAGTCTGCTCGTGAACAACAGACTGTTTTTCTACGACAGTTTAAACAGCAGGCTGCTCTTCGTCAGCAATTTGACCAGCAGTCTGTTCGCCAGGGTTTTGAATAATAGGGTGGACTCGGGTCCTTCAAACCTTTTTCTCAAGAGGTTTTGCTGTAATGCCTGCATGTCTCCCCCCCGAAGTCCTTTTCACACTTTTTCTTGTTTTCAGAATCCTGATCTACTGTCGAAGTTGAACTATTATATTCAACAGTCTTTGCTGTTCTTTTTGTAATCTCTTAATTTCCTCAATTTCCTTAGAAGGAACAACATACTATTTGCTCCGGCCTGGACTGTCATCTTGATTGCTTCCGTAATTTTCCTCCTGGGGTGGTTCTTCAATGTTTTGTTCATGTTGCTCAGAGGCGAGAACCCTAGTCGGTTCTGTTACTTCCTGGGTGACTTCTTTTTCCACCTCCTCTTCTTCTAGAATTTCGTTTAGTGTAGTCTGGCTAGGAGCCGATTGTTCCTTCTCTGCATCACTTCTCTCTCCTGACAGACTTTCATCATGAACATGTTGACTTTCGTTATCTACCTCCTTGTCATGTAATGCTTCAGGTGCATCTTTAGCCTGAGCAAAGTGTTCTTCGGGTTCTTCTTCAGCATGAAGGTCCGATGGGCTGAGAGGTTGACCATATTCGCCCATATTGGCCAAGATGTTGGCTAATTCATCTTCTCTCGATGGATTTTGCAATGGGCTGCCTTCACGCTACTTTGTTTCCTTCTCCTGCTCAAGTTGCTCGTTTTCTTCCTCCCTTTCTCCTTTCTCATTTCCTTGCATGCCTTCCTCATTTTCTTCTCCTTCTAATTGCAGGGGTTTCTCATCCCTAGAATCATCTACCTCTACTGGTTGGCTGGTGTCCTCCTAGGAATTCTCCAACCTTCCTTTAATTCATGCCAATCTAACTGATTTTATTTGTTTTAATGGACGATCTGGTGTACTGGTGGCATGCTTACGTTTTGGGGATGGCTTGGTCAATCCCCATTTATCAAGGCAATTAGCTCTTCCCAGCTGCTCTACTGCTGGGTAAGGCTATGGCTAACTATTAATCAAATCAATCCATGGTGACTGACGACTAATTCTACATGTTGTGTCGTTTTCATACTTTGGGCGACATCATGAAGTAAAAAATTTAAAAATGCAGGTAGATTTACAGAGCATTTCTGCTTTAATATAGCTAAAAGTTTAAGGTGTCGTGATCTTACCACGTCTTTCCTACCTTGTAGGGCCATCCTGGTTAGGATATAGATACCGGAGTCCAATTATTTGGCATCCTATGCTTGGATACTAAGCCCTATATGAGATTCCTGAGGGTCAACTTGGCCATTTCTTTGAACACCTAGTTATGCATCATGGTTGTAGACCTCCGCATGAGATCCCATCTCCAGCCTACTCTCTCACTACCTTACATGTCAACTACAATGTTTTCATGAGGGCATGAAAAAGGGTAAGCAGGGGGGTGTGTGGAGTACTAAAGAAGGTATGTTTTGGTCATTATTTTAGTTTATTTTTTATTAAACCTACAAACTTTTTGCATCACGAACTAGGTAGATAATGAGGAATTGTGACAAAATCTGTAAGATTAATATGCAAAATGAAAACACTGACAATTTTCATTTTCTTATGCAGGAAGAAGGAAAAATGAAAGATTGTCGTTCCAAAGGAAAGGACGAAGCCAAGTTAACTGTTGTCCCTCTGGCGGGGAATCGCATGAAAATAAGGCAAACCAAATCAAAGCGTATCAGCCAAGGGAAGGAGATGGAGATATCAGCTCGACGCAAGAAAGTAAAGAAATAACTGAGAGCCAATAGTTTGGCGAATCCCTCAGTATCCTGTGATCCTGAGGGATCGCTACTTTAACTATTTTTTGTACTTGGACATCTCCACCTTTCCCAATATAAAAAGGGGCAACACTGTTAGCCTGGGTAATGGGTTATGTTTTTATGTAATTGTTCTTAAAATTGAGACTTTGGTCATCGACTCTTGTTGAGAAGTGATCTATTGTAACTCTAGTTTATGCATTAATACAAACTTGGTTGCTATTTCATCTGTGATTCTGGAATAACTTCAAGCGGTGTACCCCTGAAGGCTAAGGCCTCAGCCCTGGAGGAACACTTGCTCCTCCACTATTACTTTTAGTTTATGTATGGTTTTACTTATCAGCTTTATTCGGTAATCTGATATGTTCTATTATTTTTGCTTCACAGCTCTATTACAGTTGATTCATTAAGTGATATCATTTCTTGAGCCAGAGACATCATAACTCTGCAACACATTGTTGCTTCTTTAAATACTGATATTGCTAGTCTTTATGGAATACTATTGCTATTCCATTACAGAGTATCTTTTTTGTGCACTCATCCTTTGGTATTATTGAACTCAGCTTAGAAATTATATTTCTTTATGATTGATTGAATCGATGAACATTGTTGTTCCATTTCGAAGTGCAATTATATTGTTTATAACGAAGATGTGTAATTGAATTACCAGGATCAGATTACTATTGAGGTGTGCCATGTGTTAAGTTATTGTTCGATTTTCAGCGTTGTTCCATATTCCATCACTAATCAATGTTGTTCTATTTTTGCATGTTGTTCGATTCATCCTTAGAGACAAGGGATTTCCATTTGATTTCCGTAGGATATGATTGATTGCATTTGATTTTATAGACTAAGACATTGTTGCTTCTTAAAATTAATTTCCATTACAGTTTCCGATTTGCTGTTCCATTTCTTAGTTGTTGTTCCATTTCTTAGTTGTTGTTCCATTTCACATTTTCTGTTCCATTTCCTATCATTTGCGTCATTGTTGCTTTGGTGTGAAGAATGGTTTGAGACTGTAGTGGGAATTGACATTTGTTGTCTGGTCCCCAGATCGATGATCTGTTCCTTGATTACTTTTGACATCAGTTTCTAAAGGGATGAGTTATTGTTACTGGACCCTTGACTAATATATTACTTATTTTTCCGAGTGAATGATTTAGGCTTCAAGATCGTTTGCTGTAAGTAGATTTTCTTTCCAGCATCCGTTTACTCCTGTATTTTCTTAAGCACTGTACTACTAGCATTACTCTGGAAGATGTGAGCCTCAGACTGAGACACACTTTGAAATAACAAAACATTCCTGGATTGACAAATTAATGTGAGGTAATTAGAGGTGAAAGAGACCCTTCTTATGACTCCCCGGCAATGGCGCCAAAATGTGGAGTCGTAAGAAGGGTCTCTTTTACCTTTAATTACCTCACATTAATTTGTCAATCCGAGAACATTTCATTATTTCAAAGAGTGTCTCAGTCTAAGGATCACATCTGCGAGAGTAATGCTAGTAGTACAATGCTTAAGAAAATACAGGGGTAAACGGATGCTGGAAAGAAAATCTACTTACATCAAACGATCTTGAAGCCTAAATCATACACTCGGAAAAATAAGCAATATATTAGTCAAGAGTCCAATAACAATAACTCATCCCTTTAGAAATTGATGTCAAAAGTAATCAAGGAACAGATTGTCGATCGGAGGACCAGACAGCAAATGTCAATGCCCACAACAGTCTCATACCGTTCTTCACACCAAAGCAACAATGACGCAAATGATAGGAAATGGAACAACAAATATGAAATGGAACAACAACTAAGAAATGGAACAACAACTAAAAAATGAAATAGCAAATCAGAAACTGTAATGGCAATTAAGTTTAAGAAGCAACAACATCTTAATCTACAAAATCAAATGCAATCAATCATATCCTACGGAAATCAAATGGCAATCCCCTGTCTCTAAGGATGAATCGAATAACAAGCAGAAATAGAACAACATTGATTAGTGATGGAATATGGAACAACGCTGAAAATTGAACAATAACTTAACACACGACACACCTCAATAGTAATCTGATCTTGGTAATTCAATTACACATCTTAGTTATAAACAATACGATTGCACTTCGAAATGGAACAACAATGTTCATCGATTCAATCAATCTTAAGGAAATATAATTTCTAAGCTGAGTTCAATAATACCAAAGGATGAGTGCACAACAGAGACACTCTGTAATGGAATAGCAACAATATTCTGTAAAGACCAGCAATATCAGTATTTAAAGAAACAACAATGCGTGGCAGAGTTATGATGTCTTTGGCTCAAGAAATGATATCACTTAACGAATCAACTGTAACAGAGCTGTGAAGCAAAAATAAGAGAACATATCAGATTACCGAATAAAGCTGATAAGTAAAACTATGCATAAACTAAAATTAATAGTACAGGAGCATGTGTTCCTCCAGGGTCGGGCCCTTAGCCTCTAGGGGTACATTGCTTGAAGTTATTCCAGAATCACAGATGAAATAGCAACCAAGTTTGTATTAATGCATAAACTAGAATTACAGTAGATCACTTCTCAACGAGAGTCGATGACCAAAGTCTCAATTTTAAGAACAATTACATAAAAACATAACCCATCCCCCAGGCTAACAGTGCTGCCCCTTTTTATATTGGGAAAGGCGGAGATGTCAAAGTACAAAAAAAAGTTAAAGTAGCGATCCCTCAGGATCACATGATCCTGAGGGATTCTCCAAACTTTTGGCTCTCAGCTATTTCTTTACTTTCTTGCACCGAGCCGATATCTCCATCTCCTTTCCTTGGCCGATACGCTTTGATTTGGTTTGCCTTATTTGCATGTGGTTCCCCGCCAGAGGGACAACAGTTAACCTGGCTTCGTCCTTTCCTTTGGAATGACAATCTTTCGTTTTTCCTTCTTCCTGCATATGAAAATTACAATTGTCAGTATTTACATTTTGCATATTAATCTTACAGATTTTGTCACAATTCCTCATTATCTACCTAGTTCATGATGCAAAAAGTTTGTAGGTTTAATAAAAAAGAAACTAAAATAATCACCAAACATACCTTCTTTAGTACTCCACAACCACCAATGAACAAAAACAGATTGTACAATGTAGTACCTGGTTTTCTTGGATTGGGGGCTACTTATTTCATACAGGGGCAAATATGCAAATCAGAAGATGTGCCTATGAAGATGAAATATTTGAAATTCTGAAAGCCTGTCATGATGGACCATGTGGCAGAAATTTCGCAAATCGAAGAACTGGTCACAAGGTTCTGCAAACAAGGTATTACTGGCCCACAATCTTTAAAGATGTGAACAATTTTGTTCAAGCCTGTGACAGTTGCTAAAGAGCACGATACCCTGGACAGTCTGACGAAATGCCTTTAAACCCACAGCTACTAATCGAACCATTTGAGTGTTGGGCGTTCAATTTCGTTGGTTCGATCAACCCATCATCAAATCAGAAAACATGTATTCTGGTAGCAACAAAGTATGTGACCAAATAGGTTGAAGCAGAGGCACTTCCAAGAGCTACAAAGGACTCTACCATTCATTTCCTATTCCAAATATTTATGCGATATGGCCTTCCAAGAGACATAATCATGGACGGAGGACCACAGTTTGCAGGTAATAAAATTGCTGCAACATTAAAAAATTATCACATTCAGCACAAGATTACCACTCCGTATCACCCACAGGAAAATGGCCAAGTAGAGAGCACGAATAAAGTGATAGAAGCAATATTAACAAAAACCATTGTGTCACACAGACGTGATTGGGCTTCAAGATTGTTGGCAGCCTTGTGGGCATACCGAACAATGTGGAGAACCACCACCGATTATTCACCATATCAGCTAGTATTTGGAAAGGAACCCATATTTCCAATAGATTTTGAAATACAAACGTTATGAAAAACATAGGAGGTTGGTCTGGATTTAAATGAGGCCCAAACTAATGGATTACAACAAATTAGCGAGCTAGATGAAATTAGGCTCTCGGCTCTTCAAAACACTGCATTAATCCAATACCAGAGAGAAAAATGGCATGACACCCTGATCAAAAAGAAAATCTTCCACAAAGGAGATTGGGCACTCTTATACGATTCCTGGTTTCAATATTTTCTGGGAAAACTTCAGACTCGCTGGCTGGGACTGTATGAAATCCAGAAAGTGCATGACAATGCCACCATTACCTTGACTACTATTGACAGATCTGGACATACCTCTAAAGCAAATGGCCACCGAGTGCGACTGTACCACAAATCACTTACTCGAGAATCCTTCTACCAACGACTCCGGGAAGATTCTGATATCCACATTCTTGCTGAGGAAAAGAATTCTTCATCAGCTTTGGTTCACTAAGTAATTTCATTATTCCTAAATTTTGTATATAACGTTTTCTTTTTTGCTTGTATAAATTACTTTCTGTACATATTTTTTCATTTTTGCATTTTTTTTACATTTTGTTGTTCCTTTCCGAATGAACAACATTTTCGCCATTTTTTTGTTCCTTTCCGAAGAAACAGCTCTTTTGCATTTTGCTATTCCTTTCCGAAGGAACAACATTTTTGCCTTTTTTTGTTCCTTTCCGAAAGAACGACATTTCCGCCTTTTTTTTGTTCCTTTCTGAAGGAATAGCACTTTCATGTTTTGTTGTTCCTTTCCGAATGAACAACACTTCTGTATTTTTACTGTTCCTTTCCGAAGGAACAACACTTTATATTTTTTGTTGTTTCTTTCCGAAGGAACAACACTTACGTTTTTTGTTGTTCCTTTCCAAAGGAACAACATTTTCTTTTTTGTTGTTCCTTTCCGAAGGAACAACACTTTCACATTTTTTCTGTTCCTTTTCCGAAGGAACAACAATTTTTTTTTTTTTGTTCTTTTCTAAAGGAACAACACTTTCATTTTTTTGTTGTTCCTTTCTGAATGAACAACATTTCCACATTTTTGTTATTTTATTTCGTGCTTTCTTTATTTGCTATTCTGATTAAGGAATAGATGTTGTTCCTCTTAAGGAACAACAATTTCGAGTATGTTGTGTTCTTTTTCTTGTTGTTCCTCTTAAAGGAATTGTGGTTTTTATGTGCGCAAATGTTCTTTTGCTGTCCCTCTAAAGAAACAATTGTTGTTCCATCTAAATAACATCACTTTTTGAGTGCATTTTTCTTCTTTTTGTGTGTATGTGTGTTTCACCATTTAGAGGATTTTTGTGAGTGATGGTCATTTAAGGCACATCTATACATTTATGCACGAATACAAAAACTAGAGGATACTGAAATCAACAAACTAAAGAAAAATAATTATCTTTAAAAAAATTGCTTTGAATTGATAAGAGAAAAGAGGAAAGGACACAACTATTTATATCTATTTGCTGTCTTTATTTTCACTAACAACAATTTGATTGATTATTTTTATCATGATGGTTCTCTCTAAATCCCCATTATTATCTTTGATCATTATTATTAAATAAGAATAAGGCAATATTCTCTTCTATTGAGATGTTCAGACTTCTTCCACCATCCCTACTCTTAAGGAGTGTTGAACCACCCTCTGTATATGAATAGGAAAGTGCTATATAAAAGAAAAGAAAAAAAAGAAAAGATACATATCTATATGATTACTAACATCATTTGTCAGATGAAGGATAGGGGGTCTCATCAGGAGCCAACCTACGATGATCATAAGGAAAAAAGTGAAGTGGCATTCCCACTATGGCCACCACACCAGGGATATGATCCAAGAGGAACATCAGAAAAATAAAAAGTCCTTGGAACAAGAGGTCTCATCATGAGCCGCCCTGCCCACATTTCACTCCTTCTTCGTGAATGGCATTGTGATTCATCTGGTTACCAAGCCAACACAATGACCTCCATTCTGACATCGCACATCACTTTCCTAGGCATACACAAAGGATTATGGTTCCAAGGGTTAATTAAGCAACTCTCTCAAGGTTATGGATACCTGTGGGCAACGGAGCTCTGCTGATGGTATTGAAGTCATATTTTTCATACACCAATAGTCATTATAAACCCTTCTTCTTATATCTTTATAGTGATTTCAAATGAGATTATGTTATATAACCCTTTCGAGCCTTTGATACATGAAAATCATTTACAAATCAATCATAATGATTAAAGTGGATAATGACCACATAAGAACTTTTACTTACGTCAGCTGTCCTATCCTCTATTTTTTGCATCATATCACAACATTTCCATATTTATTAACAATTTCCATCATAAGCCTCGATTTCAGTAATCCACTCATTTTTGTAAACATGTCATGGATCTATACACTGTTCCATTTGACAGTCGAGGATGGCCTGTCACATTTCAGGGTGGAGTGGGTGATCTCCATAATTCACTAGCATATGTGTCAACTCATTATTTGGAGGTATTATGACTCCATCAAAACTTGAGAATAGCAAGTCTAATGGTATTGTATTTCCCAATATGCATGGCTTGTTGATCCAACATTATTTTTGTGTTTTACTTTGTAAAAATTAACAGTGAGCTAAAGTTTGAACAGCTTGCTATTCCATCTTCTTCTTTGTATTTTTTAACAGTGAGCTAAAATTTGAACAACTTGTTGTTCCATCGTCATCTCTGCCCACTCAACCCCAATACCGAAGAAGGGCTGCAAGAACACTTTGATCATGATAAGAGTGCATATAAGGATATGTGTGATGAAGAGGAAGAAGAAGAACAATCCTAGGTACACTCTGCTCATGATAAGAGTGTATCTGGGGAGATGGGTGATGAGGAGGAATAAGAAGGACAATCTCAGGAACACTCTGCTCCTAGTCAGAATACACCCAAAGAAATGGACGATGAAGAAGAAGTAGAAGAAGAAGTTGCCCAGGAAACAACAGAACAAACTAGGGTTTCCTCCCCTGAAAAACCTAATCAGCAGGATGAGAACACTAAAGAAGTGTTCCAAGAAAGAAAAATGGAAATTGGCCAAGGTGGGGGTACAATCCCTGAAGTACAAATCCCAGGCCAAAGAAAATAAACAGTTGTTCCTTATAAGAAAAAAATGAAATCAAAAAGTTGTGAAAGGAACGATAGAGATTGCTAAATGTAATTAAACAACTTCGACAACAAATAAGGGTCCTAAAATTGGGGAAAAGATTGAAAAGAACCCCTAGAGCAAAGCATGTAGCCACTCAGGAAAAACCCCATAAGAAGAAGACCAAGAGGACTCAAGTCAAACCCGTTATTATTCAAGACCACAAGGAACAACATGTAGCCGCTACAAATGTAGAAGCACATACAGAAAACACACCAGTCTGTGATAAGGAAGTCCAGACAAAGGCATTGTCTTCTAGCATCACGATCAATCGAACAGTGCATGAGAAGGAGACACAAACTATAAAAACCAGATGTCACAATAAAGAGATCTAGGTAGATCTCCAACCCAAAATTGTCATGATGGATAATGACCCAAGGATAGTAAACCTGCAAAAAGATCTGGCACAAGCCTAACAAACGATAGAAAAGATCACAGAGGAAATTGTTCCTCAAGAGAAATATAAGAAGTTACAACAACAGCTAAAGAACATCTATGCATCGGAGAGCGAGGCCTTTGATGGATGGCGAAGGGCAGACGAAAAAGTTAAAAAGGTAACCCATAGACTATATACATTTATGAATCAAATGCATACCTTACGTTCTTTGTATATTGAAGTTCTAGCATGTAGGGAACCCACCAAAAACTATACTTTGTTTTTTATGGAAAGATATTTACAATTGAAAATTAAGGCTATCAAGGCAGGGGTACCTATAGAGATAAAAACCACTGATTATTTCATAAACCGCTGTAATAATTACAGGGTGAAAGTCCAGTAATTATCATGTGAGTTTTATTTACATAATCTTGTGCTGGATGGAGAAATAGAAAAGAACCCTAGCCCTTTTGCGGTGATATCCATCTTCAGGCATTTACCTCTTTTTATTTAAACCAGATAAATTGGCTTAAATCCTACAATACCTTCCAGAGACAGGAGAATGGGTTAGATCTGTGGGTAAGGGGTGAACCTAGAAACCCATTACGACTATGGAATAAACATAGGAGCTTAATGAGAACAAAAGGTGTGATCCAGACATTGAGACCTATTCACACAACAGTCATCTGGAAAGGGGTAGAATACTTCCTAACCATCAAAGGCCTTGCAATAGAAACAGCCAAATTCTGATACCAGACTTCCAATTATCCAAAACAGAGAGCCATTCAATTATGAAAATTTTAAGCTACCTGCTGGTCGCTTGGTTACCTATGCTGACGTCATCTTGAGAGAAGACCCGTCTTGGTTAGGCTGTAGGTTTTAGAGTCCAATCATTTGGTATCCTACACCAAGATATAGAGCCTTATATGAATTGCCTGAAGGTCAGACAGGGCATATTTTTGAAGTCTTAGCTAGAAATCATGGTTTTAGACCACTAACTGGAAATCCTTCTCCAACCTATTCCCTAACTGCCTTGCATGTCAATTACAATGTTTTCATGAGGGCTTGAAAAAGGGTAAGTAGGGGGGTGTGTTGAGCATTGGAAAAGGTATGTAATTGCCACTTATTTCTTTATCTTTTCCTTTAATTCATAAACTTCTTTGCATTCTAAGATGGTCATATGATAAAGGATTATGATAGAATTAAGGGGAATTATGATTAATTATTGTCTTTTTTATGAAAAAAGTGAAGAAAATGGGAAATTTCCATTTCGGAGGAAAAGACAAGGCAAAACCAACTACTGTCCCTTGAACAGGAAACCGCATCCAGATGAGGAAATCGAGATCAGAGCGCATGGGCCAGGAAAAGAAAGAAGAAACGCAATATCAGCGCAAGAGGATGAAAAGATAACTAAAGATTAAAGATATGGTGAATATCGCTACCTCAAAGCTATCTGTATATTTGGTATTTCCATCTGGCCACTACAAAAAGGGACAACACTGTTAACCCAAGGGCAGATTATTGTTGATTTATAGAATTTGCTGTTGCAATCTGAACTTTGATCATTGACCCTCTTTAAAGTGTGATCATTGTAACTCTATTTTTATGACTAATACATAAACTTCATTGTTATTCCATTATCTGATTCTGAAGTAATCACAGTAGTGCGTCACTGGTGGCTAAGGGCTTGGCCCTAGTGGATCATTGGCTTTCTATCTCATTCTTTTCTGAGTATAGTCATGTGTGGTTTGATTTCCTTTACTTGCTTTATTCAGCAATCTTCTGTTCCTACACATTTCATTGACTTGCTTTGTTATGTCAAAATAGTAATTGAATAGTAAGATTATTAGTTGCAACTGAAAATGTTATGTTGTTCATTTTGAAATAATATCGCATTGTCTAATTCGAATACTATTGTTCATTTACAGATTGACATTGTTGTTCCTTTACAGATTGATATTATTGTTCATGTACATATTGATATTGTTGTTCATTTATAGAATGGCATTGTTGTTCATTTAGCTATAGTTTATCTATAATTGTGATTGCTATTCATTCGGATTACTGTCCCATTATCATTGCAATTGTTGTTCCCTTATAACTGTGGTTAATACTTAATACGCTAAAACAAGATTATTGATTCCATCATTCTAGATTCATTGTGTGCTTACATTTGATTAAGTTCGTTTTTCAATATTTCGTATATTTACTTAAGCTTGCTATTCCTTTCATAGATTGTTGTTCAATTCATCTATTAGTTAAAGGTTGCTATTCAATTCCTTTCGGTTAAGATTTCTACTTAATTCATTCCTGTAGATTAAGCTTTGTTGTTCCTTTTCTATTAATTGAATTGTTATTTCCAGCATTTTCTTTGGTGTGAACAGAAAGATCCGCAACTGTAGCAAACATTGACTACTGTTGTCTAGTTCCCAGATTGGAGATCTTGTATTTCATTTATTTTCATTTGCATCAGTTTACAAAGGAAAGAGTTATCACTACTACATCCTTGATTGATGATTGTTGTAGTTTCTTAAGTGAATGATTTAGTTACAAGCATTTTAGTTTCTTGCCATTACATTTAGAGTTTGTTTCCAGCATTTATTTACTTTTGTAGAACACTATAATACTAGTGTTACTCTCGAACAAGTGATCGCCTCAGACTAAGTACACTCTTGAGATAAAAAATCGTACCTAGATTGATAATTAATGTAGGGTAAATAGAGGTTAAAAAGACTCTTTTTATTGCTCAACACATAGCAAATCACAAAATCACTTTTATCGCAACTCAAAGGGCTCACGGTTCTAAGAGAGTGCTTCCCAAATTTCGATGTGAAGTAATGGACGTTAAGTTAAGGATAACGGTTCATTAGTGGACATTAATTAAAAGAATGATTACGATCAGGTATGAAAGGCCATTTAACGCAAGTTTATATCTTCTAACCTGATTTAAAATTAAGACCCTCCGTCACCTTTATTTCATCCTTTTATTGATTAATTTATGCATTCACTATCATTTTTATCCTATTCTGCTCTCCTCTTGTAGCTTTCAGGAAGAACATATAGAGCAGGACATCTGAAGAAATGGTGAAGAAAGGAAAGGCACCCGCTTCTGAGAAATCATAGATGACCCTCCCTGTTCATAGATACTACTTGTAATTGAGATGCAGGGGCATCCACATGGGAGACTATGTATCAGCTATTAGAGGGAGAACAACTGAGAATTTTGAAAACAACAGCTACAGTGGATGGACGCGTTTCTTTTGATGCTACTCTGACTGAGCTTGCATGCTTATTCTTGCACTGCATTCCTGCAAGACCAAAGATACTTCCTTATACTGACATGGTTATGTGGATCATAGACGTTGTGGACATATCAGATAGAGAATTCAAGACGGAAAGCCAAGAATTCATAGGGATGTTTACTCTAGACAACCTGAGACTCATGTACCATCTACCAAAGCCGCAGGCCATCTACAACAGGGAGTTTGTCAAGAAGTTCACCAAGAAAAATGAAGACCCAGCAGAATGCATGAAGAATTGGTCAAACAACGAAGAAAGACTCAAGAAAGATAAGAACGATATGTACACCACTGGTTCTCCTAGTTCCCCTTTTTGTTTTGTTGCTACTATGTTATGTAGATTGTTTGGTAAACCAGACAGCACCAAATTCTCGTCAAAATGGTTGCCCCTAATAGATGCAACCGTCAACGCTACTAATGAATTGGGATCAAATCTTGTTTGATAACTTAGCTATGACGATTTTAGAATACAAAAGAAAAAGGAGTATTGCTTCGAGGGTTTATCCTCCATTTTTCATGAGCACCTATGTTTTGGATGTTGTTTGTTTTGGTTCCAAGTTTCCTCTTATGGGATGGAAGTGGACTGCTCAAAATCCACTTTCTATTAAAATATATCACAAAGTCATGTGGGAGTCTAATTTCGTACCACACTTCTTCAATATTTGTCACAGGGTTATGCTTTCGATTCACAAAAGTATTTACAACCAAGATCCTCCTAGGTTCTCCCACGAAGACAAAGTAGATATTCTCCCCATAGCCAGATAGTTCGGGGAAGAATTATTCACATATATCAGAGTGTTTGGCAGTATTTTCTCACCCCATTTTCTACCTTTCTATGTCCCGGAAAAACTGATGGCTAGGGAGATAGCCTATCAAACATGCAACAAAGGAGGTATGAGTAAGATATTGAAGGATTCCAAGAAAGCCATTTGGCCTCAATTTTCTGTAACATGTGGAGTATTTGCATTGCACGACTTAAGAGATGCTTTCAAAGAAGTTGACAATGTATTATCTTTACAATTACCCAAGTTCCCAGGTAGACAATATGATCCCTTTGGTATCGTCAAATATTTTAATACAATGGTAAAAATTAGAATACTTACCCATGAAAAAGACCCCTTTGATGATGTTTTCCTGCAGAAAAACACCTTCAAAGAAGTATAGCATATGGCACAAATACTTTTTGATCAAGAAGGTCTCCAAACATTTAATAACTAAAGGAGAAGGAGGTTATCTAGGGTCCCATTGGACAAACTACTCATTGAGCCAATGAGAGATCCTACTCCCAGTGCAAGCATAGATGGAGACTCAAAGGAAAAATCCAAAATATTTTCTGGAAATGAATCTGCAGAATAGTCTGTCAATCAATATGAAAAACATCAGAGAATGAACACAACAAGAGTGAGGAATCAATTAAAGACATAGCCCAGTCCACAGCAAAGTCTGATCAATAGACTTCTCTCATAAAACAAGCCGAAGCATCAACGTCCCTTATAAAGCAAGCAAAGCTACTTGTAATTGATTTAGAAGAAGAAGGGCAAAATTTCAATAAGAAACTCAACACATAGGAACAAATCGTATAGCCACCAACAAGCCAACAAGAAATGACCATAGAAATAGTAATAGAAGGAGCTGTTAGAACTTAGGAAATAGAGGATATTCCCATTTCTCCCACATCTGAGATTGTATTGAGAATAGAGGAAATTCATCCTATAGATGTATTCTACAGCCCTCAACACAAAGCCATCATTAGAAGACAAAGAAATAAAATAAATTTGGATTCCATGCTCACTCCTAAGGATGAACCTCTATATGTTGTCTGGAAAGACCCATCTATAGATCCAACGGCTAACCTCATTAGACTCTCACAGGTCGTAGGCGCATATGCTTCAGAAACCATTGACAAGGCAATAGAGGTACAACTACTGCTCAAAGAAAAAGAAGATAAGATTTTGTTATTAGAACAATAGTTATAGCAGGTCAGTATCAACCAACAAGCAGAAATGAAGTTGGCTAAAATTCAACAAGAGTTTCAGCAAATGCAGTTGGCACATCAAAGTACTTTAGCAGGTAAAGAAGCGTAGTTACAGAGCATAGCAGAACTGCATAAAGATGATCCCAAGATTGAACAGTTTGTCACAGAAGCACTCGGCCTCAATTCCCAGCTTTTACACCAAAAAGAATTATTATGCCAAAAGATTTCGCAGTGGAATTATCACTGCAAAATGAGTGATAACATAACAAATCAAGTTGTAGAATTGCAACTTGAATATGATACAATTCTTAGGAAATTTTCAGACTTCTTAAATTGGCAGAAATTTGAGGATGGGAAAAGAGCATATATGCCCAAATTAGATGAATCTCATAAAGAAATATTATTTACGAAATGGGATTCTTGGCTCAAAGAGGAAGAACAGGAAATGGAGGAAGCAGTAGCAGCAACAAACAGTGTCATCGAAAGTGTGAATGAGAATTTACACAATGCTAATTTGGTAGTAGAAACCACCCCTGGCTTTCTTCCAAATACAGAACAGCTTCAAGCAGTATGGAAATAGGTAGTGGAGGAAAGGGCAAATGCAATCAGACGAGTAACTAGGTTGACCTGGGAGGCGTATTGGCAATACCCAGTGAAACTGCACAGCCAATGGATGACCCTAAGGTGCCTGATCACTTCTATTAAGAAAATGGTTCCAACACTCACTGATGTTGTATTTGCAGGACAACTAAAAGCTGAAGTAAGCCAACTGACACTCCTTAAGCCTATGTTGAATATTTGCGATCTCAAAGACCAGATGCAGGATTAGTCATAGACATATTTTATTTTGTTTTTGTTTATTTTTCACTTAAAATGAGGCAGGTTAAACCTCCTCATCTACTTTTGTAATTTATATTTTTAGTTTTATATATTAGTATTTAAACCCCTCTCATGCATTTAGAGAGGGGTCCAGAAATTCTATCAAAAACATTCTTCAGAACATGCACTTATGCCCCTTTGAGGAGGTTTTGGTAAAATTAATGGAACGGAATTTATTTTCTACTTGATTTAGCATCTTCTACTGAAATTGCACTTTTGTACTCTTAGTTGATGTTAAATGGTTTGAAGGTAGATCAATATTGTTGGAGCACATGAGTAGGACGTATTACAAATGGTACTTCTATCTCTTAATGCTTTTTACTTATGTATCAAGCAATAAATAATTTTTAGTTATTTATGTATGAAAGTCTAAATTCTTAGTTATCATTATTGCACGTTTGTATGATGATGATTTATTATTTATGCTGAATATATGAATGAATCTTTATGCTGAATATATGAATGAATCGTTTTGGCTAACTTTTTATATGAAACGATCACTATTAAACAAATTCTCTTCTTATCATAGTTGAATGATCTTTATTATCAATTACTTTCAGAAATCATTTTAGATCGCATATATAAACGTTACTCTCGAGATAGTCTTAAAATTAGATTTTTTTTATTATAATAGATTGCATATGATAGTTAGAAGATAGATCAATTTTAGAATAAGGATTTACCCAATAAAGCTCAAAAAAGAAAAACATCATCCCTTTAGCACAAACATCACAAACAAATTGGAAAATTGGTCCCATAATCCCCAGTTGGAGCCACTATTCCAAACAGAAAAGGAGTTGTCCTAAGGTCTGGACCGGGTGGTTATCCCCCTTATTAGATTCCCTCTTTTTCAAGCCTCCAACACAAATGAAAGCTCAATCTGAGCCTTCCCCACGATTTTAGTCTCCTTGCCATGAAATCCCCTACATCATACTACCATAAACACATAACTGTTAGTGCATAAATAAACATAACAATACAATAGTTACCTTATCTTGATGTTCCATGAAGGTTTCCTTGCAACTGAAAACATTTGTGCCATCTCTCAAGGGACTCCAATTCCTTGAAAAATTCGGTTATAACTAGAAACCGACAGTTAGTTATGTAAACAAATCAACCACTTCCTTGTCATGCTAACACCAAACATGTTTCCCGCAGTTCTTCACACATGTCAATCACATGTTCCAAATATCAAGACAACATATCTATTAATTTGAAATTAACCTTTACCAAGACTAACAAACACGTCATAATCAAAAATCAACTCACATTCATTGGTCATGATACATAATGTTACAACTATCACCTACTTACCTTGAAGTCCATATCAACTATCTCACACATATGTATTAGTAAAATCATCTTAAAGCAAGGTCATTCCTTCATGCAATCTTATAGACACATACACATATCATGTAAGTAATCAAACATTCAGATAATAAATAGATGACATAATAGACACTAAATAAATGACACAATCAAACATTTAAACACCAAATAGATGACATAGGCAAACTCATACCTTAATGTATCTCAGGGGAGGTTATCTGTCTGCACAATCAATCTAGATTAGCACGATATAACTTCACAAGCACATCAACTCATACATATATAAGGTCATGATATCCAAAAAAATAACTAGCTAACATGTTCACATCATAAACTCATAAACAATTGGCGTTCATGCATAATGATCACATATGCAAAATCAATCTAGATTAGTACAACACAATGTCACAAATAAGTCGACTCATACCTAAATTTCATAGCCCTAAACATCTGCATAGGCCAATATAGTTTAGCATGATACATATAACATCAAGATCTTAGTTGTAATGACCATAATCATCAGAAATATGGCCATAATGCATACAATAATAGGTTACTTCCATTCATGATTATCTAACATTTTCATATGACTACACTGATCAACTAGCATTTATCATACACGTAACCACAATAACAATAGAATGAAAAGAATACAAGTAACCCTAATGCTTATAAAAACCACTAACCACATACCTTCATGCCAAACATACAAACCTATATGATGATATGCTCTTACCCCAATGTTCAATGTTGCAACCTCATTCTAATAATCTACATCTCCTACCCTATCTCATCCAACATATCAACATCATAACATACCAACAACATCATGGTGACACAAACTACATACAATGACCTCAAAATGCATGCATAACAACGTATAGACATTGACATGCGTAACAAATGCATATACAACTGACATGAATTCATGACTAAAGAATCCCAATAACAACATCATCAACTCCTACGTGGAAACACAGCTGCAACAATGAACACCACCATGCATACAATAAATGCATAAACCATAATCATAAAGAGAACATATGCAACTAACATGTATGCATGACCTACACAACGCCCATCTAGTCCAAGTGTTGAACCATGCAATGTGGTATTTGATATCACCCAAAGAGAACAGAAACCAGACACCACCCAAAGAGAAAAAAAACCTCTCTGATACTACTTTGTAACACCCTCCTCCCACATTTACCAAGATAACCAGTCCACCGGGGTAAACATGTGATGAAGAGTTACTATGATATGATTCAACTCCCTAAGTGCATTTCAGGAAGTGGAACCAACAAACCAACACTTTACAAACCTCCCTCGGGTGTTACAGGACCCCCGAGAGCTAATTCACCACTCCAAGCACCTAACCCCTGAGTTAACCTAGCATTTCAATGAATTAAACCCCTAGTCTCTCCCATGAGAAGGCATCCATGCGATTGGAATAATCTAGTTTCTCCCACAATTCCTGCAAGGGAGATACTGCAGTCTTTTTCACTTAGTTCTGTGCCAGTGATTGTGAGATTTAAGCCACTTTTCCATGGCTAGTATCCATACCACTGCCTGAAACTTGATGAGACCTTCCAAGAAAATAAATGACACCAAGAAAAATACTCTAATATAAAACTTGATTAAGGACTTGACCTAACCAAGCCTAACCATAACATACATTTCATCAAACACATGGTGAACATATAATATGCAGGTCATAAATACACATCTGAGCATAGAGGTCTCATACTTATCTGATAAACGCTAAGAATCATTGGTGACTTATCTCATTAGATGCATTATCATCTATTAGGTCATATATTCATTACTCATTCATTTACAAATCAAAACATGATGAGAGCCATACATCATAATTGTCATAAAACATGCTCATAACCAACATATAAACAATGAAAATAATAAGGATATAAAAACCATAGAATGCACATATGAACCAGTATATTTACACATGAAATAACAAGGAGAAGGAACTCTTATTAATGAATGCATAAGCCAACTAGGTTTGGGACTTCCACAAACCACCTGACCATAGATTGGTTGAACTAAATATTTCTTTCATCCAATTACCCCCGTGCCATATTCCAAGCATGAATGTGGGACTCATAACTGAAAAAAGAACCAAATGAGCATGGATGCCATTAGATTTATCCACCTACACCATGAGTAATTTTATTGTCTCCTAGTGCCGAGGATTTACTGCAATCCACAGTGTGATTTAGGGATCACTGGTCCATAATTAAGACACCACCCTACAATATTTACTGTACATCCCACCATTCATTGGTCGAGGATTCCTACACCTTATCGAGGGCACCCACCTCTAGGCTTTATCATATATCCCTCCATTCAATGGTTAAGGATTCCTAGGTCCACCAAGGAAACACAAAAATCCAACTTTACTACAACCTGTAGTCTGGTTCAGAGGTTACTAGGCCAAGGCTTTACCACAATCCACAATCTAATTCAAGGATCACTAGGACATGTGGTCTTCCTTTTAGATATCCACCTCACTTAGTTTCAAATTCATCCGATAGTCCAACTCCACCAAACATGAGAATTCCATCACATCAAAGCTATCCATAAACAAGAAGGCTAGGCTGAAAAAATATTGTCACCCTTGGAAAAACCCATGCCAATGACAACAAGAAAGCCAAGAATACACATGCATAACCATGCATGTTGAATCTAGCAAGGAATCACACATGAAAATCGATACCTGCAAATAATTATGTTATCGATGCTAGATCCTTCTCTTCCTTACTTGATCCTTTCTTTCCTTTTCCTTCTTTAATTTTCTTGATCCAATACTAAAGTTATCCAAGAAAACTCTAAGTGCCCAAGAGTGTGAGAGAGATAATAAAGAGAGAGCTCAAAAACTGAATCTATAAAAGGTTACCAACTGATCCTCAGAAGCCTTTCTATCAATGAGGTCTCTAATTTCTTCAATTTCCATTATTTTTCCTTCATTTTCCTCCTCACATGCAACCTATGACCTTTCACCTTTCTTTTATTCTATTTTCCTTTATTTTCATAAATAAAATGTCAATTAATGCTTGTTTCCTTTCCAAAGCCTTAATAAACCAAATGAACATCCGCTAGGATATTTTTTCCACCATTCAGCTTGGAATACATGTCCAATGTCCTTGTTCTTATATTTTAACATGATTTTTTTTACTAGGGTGGTTACACTCTCTCGGTTGCTTAGACTTGGGTTCTTAAATGATTTCGTCACGGTGAACCCTCTAGGCTAGAGTGTCAGGTGGGCTCCACCTCTAGCCAATTAAAAACCTCTATGTTATTTTTGTGGCCTACACATAAGCTCGTAGCTTCACATAGAGGCTCCACCACTAGGTTTTGCACTTGTTCCAACTTTGGTTGCACGCCAAACTCTCCTCTAAACACCTTTTATCTCAACAAACTTTGACTTGGGGTCATAGAGCTTTGACTGGCTCTATCTCATGATCTAGGAGACCAATTTCAAGCTTCTATATATCGTTGGAAAGCTATTTCAGAGCTCTATCCATATGGGTGAGTGTCCTATGCACCTGATATGATATTCTACTCAAAAAATGACTTCAAATACTCTACATCATACCTTTTACACCAATGATTTCCATGCTTTCCTTTTCTTTACTTGTGCCATCAATTCCAACATACTTACCAATGCAATTTCATTTGCCAATATTTTCCACTTTCTTTGCCATAAATGCCAACACATTTCCAATAGGTTCTTTACCGGAAGTTGGTTGTACAAACAAGCAATCAATCTCATCCATTCTAAGGAATTCATGAGTTAAATAATCCACCTAGAAAATGTTTCAAGGGAATTTTACCTTTTGACGAAGCTTATTTATGGCTGCAGCCTAATTGAGTTGGGGTGTTAACTCTCCTAAGTGGATTTAGAAATGTTTTTCTATCTTTTTTTCTTGTTTTTCCCATTGGGTTGATAAGGATTCTTTGGTTGCATGGAATGAACTTTATCAATATCAATGATTTTCTTAAAAATATGAGGCTTATTAAGAAATAGGTGTAATTGCAGGGGCTTATCAATGAAAAATAATTCCCCAATTCAATAGCTAATTGGATCAAAACATTAGAAGACATGGAATCAATTATGCCATCAAAATGTGGTCTTAGTTTAGTTATTTATGGATGATTCAAATGATAAGTGCCATTAAGGATAATATCATATACAGTTCCTGATTGAGAGTAAAGATGTTGGGCACATGAAATGCCCTACTCCTTAGTAACTTCTTCAGTCATAGCGACAACCTTGGTAATGGGTGGTAACAAGGATTATGTAAACCAAAATTTAAGAGACTAGTTAGGAATCTTGATCTTAATAAATCAATTTCTATCCCTCCACTCATGAATATAATTAGATATATGTGTAGAGATATCCTAATTAAAGGTAGATAGGAGATCAATTCCAACCTATTTCCATGAGGGTAACTAAAATTAATTCAAGAAACTTCACGCCAATGAAGCATATGTTGGACCAAATATCACAACCTATGGGGGGGTAGGGAATTATTGTGATATAAAAGTTATAATTTTAATCATTTTTAGTAATAGTTAATCATGTAGTAGTGCGTCGTAAAAATTATCATCATAGCAATAAAATAACCATGCATCAAGAATCCATCATCGCATCAACACAAGAGGACACAAGTTTCAACATGGAAACCAATACATTAAAAAACCACAAATTCTTCTTCTTCAATTCATTACATATATTTGTAGGCTTTGACATGCTAAAGGCACCCAACCCCAAGATATGCAAGCAAATTTTTGTGATAGACTACAACCTAATTGAAACATCAACCTCAAAATGTGCAAGAAGCTACTCGTTATAAACTACAAATTTATTGAGGCACAAACCTTAGTGACGAGAAAGTTTCAAATTTCTATAGGCTTGAACCTAATTGAGGCACCAAACTTGGTAGAGGCACCCACCTCCTTCTTCATCTTCTTGTGGACAATTTTTCATAATATTTCAAACTGGATCCACTTACTCTTCAATATAGATCTTCAAAATCATTATAATTTTGTTGTCATATTGTTGTCATCAACCTGTCACATATTTTCCATATCTTTTTCCAACCTATTCATCAATTTGGTCACATAAAACCCTTCTCAGAACTTGTATTGGCCATGTACATAATACTCCCTACAACGTACTCATTAGCTTCTAGAACACATAATTTCAATTTTGAACATCAAAAGTACATCACCAAGAATTTTCATGCCTATAGGACTATTCACCATTGAACCTTGATCAACATGGTTCTTTTCAAATCGAATTTGGCCTTAAAATGAGCCCAAAAACCTTCAAAAACCATATATAACTATATAAAACTATACAAAAATTAATCATTCTACAATATGATAGATTCATTGTGCATTCTACAAAATAATACTTTACAATCATGAAAAAATTACTAATAGTTCGATAGAATTGTTAAATTTTGTGTGCCAATATTCCTTATATAAAACATTTGACCAAGTCTAACTAGACTCAAACCCCCAACCTTCGTTGCGCAAACCATACCATATAGCAAACTAACCTGCTATATGAGTCATAATCTATGAGAGAGACGCTTCTACATTTTCAAAGTCTAAGATCCTAAAACATGTAACAATCCCTCCTCCCAGGTATATCAAAGAAGCCAACTAGTCAGGGTAAACATGCGAGGAGAGAGGTCACTATAAGGGATTCAATCTCCTTGGTGACCTTAAGGAAATGGAATCAATGGAACATATCAAAAAAACCCATCCACGTCAGCAAAAACACCCTTAGGAGACATGTCATCCACTTAGACATCCTGTCCCTGAGGCCCACTGATATTTTAAGTCTGTTAGCCCATAGTCACTCTCATGTTATAGGCATGGAAACATCCAAAACCCAAATTCTCTCTCATAGGCCTATGCTCCATCATCCCTGGACTCTTTTCAGCAAACATGTGACAATGTCCTTGAGATTTGAGCCACTTTTCTAGCCTAGAATCTCGACCTCTACCTAGAAATTGTTACAACCTCCAAAATCCATCAAAGACATGATGAAAATATAAAAAGATCAAAATTCAACCTTAGGACTAGGCCTAAGAATCCTTAACTAGGACTATCTTTCTATCAAACACTTGGCACCACTGCAACCTACAACTCTAGGATACAAGACAGAGCATGAATTCCCAAAAGAACTTATGGAACATAACCAGAAGGATCACTACCTTCTCCATTGAACCATTATAACATTAATTAGGTCTTGCATCCGTCCATTTAGCAATTACAGGTAAATACATGAAATAACCATGACATGAACCAGTCATATAACCATGCTTACAATCGACATGAAACCATTTAAATATCATATATATGAAAGCCATCAAATCCACATATAAACAAGTGTAAAAGTAAGAGAAGTTAGCTTTTATTAATCATATGAAAATCTGACCAAGTTCGGGACTTTCACGTACCACCCGATCATAGACATGGTTGAACCAAATATATCTTTCATCCAGTCACCCTTCTTCCATATTCCAAGCATGAATGTGGAATCTCATAGAACAACCAATCCAAGAACAACCAAGGGAATCTAGAGGTTAAATCACCTCCACCCTCACCAAATCGTGATCACACCAAACCCGATGCTTTGATCACAACAGAATAGAACTTGGAATGCCATCTAAAATCCACCACTGTCCTTGAGGAATTTTCTATCTCCTTGTCTCCCGAGCTTTAAATCCAATCATGGATCACTATGCCCTAAACCGAGACTAGTCTCTCAGGATTTACCACAATCCAAAATTGTATCACTAGGCCCTGAACCTGGACTCCTCCCTCGGGCCTTATCGTGTATCTCGCCAAAACTGGTCAAGGGATTCCTAGGCCTTTAGCAATGAAACTTGAGACCGCCTCCACCCCATATTCCGAAATCCATCCAGTAAGCCAAAGCTCAAAACCGAGATAAACATCCCAACATACCATGGGATCCATAAAAAGGCAAGCTACGATGAGAGCCACTGTCATAACCCCTAAAACAATCCCATAGACACCAAGTGAACCGTACACCAACATGCAAAGCCATGCATATCCAAACCCGCTAGGAAATAACACATGTAAAAGGTTACCTACAAGTATTCCTACTAAAGTTGTGTGATCTTGCTCTTCTTCCTTGATCTTTGATTTCCTTCCTTTCCCTTTGCTTACTTTTCTTTCCTTGTTCCAAAGCTAGAGTTCTCCAACAAAACTCTAAGTGACCAAGAGTGAGTGAGAGAGATAGAGAATAATGAAAGAGCTCCAAACTTGAACTGAAAAAAGGTTAATAATTGATCCTCAAAAGCCTTTTTATGAATGAGGTCTCTAATTTATTCATTTTCCATTATTTTCCTTGAATTTCTTCGTCACATGCAACCTGTGACCTTTCACCTTATTTTTCTCCTAATTTCCTTTATTTTCATAAATAAATGTGCCAAAAATGTATTTTTTCCTTCTAATGCCTTTGTCTTAGCCTTTGCCAATTTTCCTTAGCCAAAACACACATCTAGTGATGCCCACTAGGATACCTTTTCCCAACATCCAGCTTGGAAAAAGTGTCCCTTAACTGTGGTATTATTTTTCCTTTATTAACTCTTATTAAATGATATTTTAACAAAGCTATTATACAACCCTCCCTCTTGGGGAACATCATCCTCGATGTTAAAACACACCATGACCGCATCAAAATTATTGAAAATCAAAGATACCACCCATGGAGCTCTATAACTTAGCTCGTTGCAGTATTTACGATGAAAGACTTTCACCAAAGAAAATCATCATGACAATATAACAACCATACTACTTATTGGAGCTTTATAACTTAGCTCATTGCAGAATTTACATCCATATACATATACATACATATACAAAACATCAGCAAAAAATATGCCAAACATAAACCAACATCAAACCAAAACTGCTTTGCCTCAACAGACAAACAATGAAGGATATAGGGTCCTCATCTAATCCGACATCTCTCATGTAGCTACTTCAGGCCCAAATTGCTTCCATTGCACTTTAACTTTCTCTATGGCTTTGTTCCTAAGCATGAGATGATTCCACTACAATATGCACTAAGGCTCTGACTAGAATTCTCCTTGTTGCTCCACCTGCAATACAGACCAATCAATAACATGATCAACATCTTTTATATACTTCTTAAGCAATGAAATATGGAAAACATCATGGACTTCCATTGTTGGAGGTAGTGCAAGTCGATATGCCACTAGTCTAATCCTCTCAAGGATCTTGAAAGGCCCACGATATTGTGGTGCCAACTTAGCAGAAGAACCAATCCTCAAATAGATTTTCTTGGGCTTGATACACAAATACACATGCTCGCCAACCTAAAACTCCTTGAATACCCTATCTTTATCCGAATAAATTGTATGCCTATCCTGTACTGTGTTTAGATTCTTCTTTATAACCCACATTTCCTGCTCCATTTCCTCCAACATATCTGGTCCAATAAGTACCATGTTCACTGGATCACTCCAACTCATGGGATTGTTACAACTCCATCCATACAATGCCTCAAAACGACTCATCATCAATGGCTCCTGATAACCATTTATGTATGTGAACTCAACCAATGGAAGATACTCCTCCCATTTCTTATACTAGTGCATCACATACATCCTCAACATATCCTCCAAGATCATGTTGACCCTTTCTATCTGTCCATCTGTCTGTGGATGATAGGTTGAACTGAAGGCCAACTCTATGCCCAAACCTGAAAATATATCCTTCCCGAACTTGGAAGTGAACTTTGCATCCCTATCCAACAGAATATTCTTCATAACACCATGTAGTTTTGCTATCTCTCTGATGAACTCCTGCGCAACCTCACTAGCTGAATATGAAGTCTTCAGTAGAATTAATTGAGCTACCTTGCTCAACCTGTCGACCATGACCCTAATAGAATCATACTGCCTCACTTTCCTCGTAAGACCTGTAATGAAACCCATGGAAATGACATCCCATTTCCATTTTGGAATCACTATAGGTTGTAGTAGACCACCTTGATGCTTATATTATTCCTTTACCTATTGACAATCTAAACATCTAGCCACAAACTCTGCCACCTCCTTCTTTAGATTCGACCAAAGTAGAACTTCTTCATTGTTGTCAACATCTTCTGGTATCCTAGATGACTCGAGTATGGATTGACATGAAACTCGCTCAAGATAAGCTTCTTGATCTCAATTCAATTCGACACATAGATCCTATCTCTAAACCTCACCAAACCTTCTATCGTGAAATGATAGTCTGCATCCCAATAACCTATACTTGTACATATACCTGCACCTGTACCTATACTTGTACATGTACTTGTACCCGTTCTTTGTTGTAACTTGTGCATAATATCCATGTATTTTTCATCTTGATATCCTTCCTACAAGATCCTATCCTGTAACTCTGTCTGATAATAGTGCATAACTACTATATGATTTACCTGTACCTTTTTCCTAAGAGAATCTACAATCTGGATCTCCTTCCCTTTGATGTATCTGGTCTCGAAGTTGAACTCACTAAGGGTAGACAACCATCTAGTTTACCTGAAATTTAGATTTGGTTGGTCAAACAAATACCTCAATCCACTATGATTTCTCATCAATGTAAACCTCGTACCAAGAAGATAGTGCCTCCACATTTTCAATGCATGTATAATCGTTGCTATCTCAAGATCATGCGTCGGATAGTTCTACTCATGCTCATTCAATTTCCATGACTCATAACACATTACATGCTCTTCTTGCATGAGAAATCCACCAATTTCTCTATTGTAAGCATCTTTACACACTACAAACTCCTTGTCTGGATCTGAAATCTTTAGACCTAGTGCATGTGTCAACAACTTCTTGAGATGCTCAAAACTAGTTGCATATTCTTTTGTCCTTTGGAACTTCTTACCTTTCCTCTGCAACGATGTGATAGGCTAAATGTGTGATAAGTTCCTGATGAACCTCCTATAGTAACCTGCTAATCCCATGAATGATCTCACCTCATCCACATTCTTAGGATCTGCCCACTCCATGATAGCCTTTATATTTTCTCGATCTACTACTATATCATCCTTGGAGACAACATGCCCCAAGTAATGTACCTCCGTTTGAAAGAAGCTATTCTTTCTAAGTTTACAATACAACTGATGCTCTCTTAACAAACTCAATGCTACTACTAAATGCTTGGCATGTTCTTCATCATTCTTAGAATATACCAATATGTCATCAATGAATACAATAACAAACTTTTCTAGATAAATATGCAACACACTATTCATCAAACACATGAATGTGGCTAGAGAATTAGTCAAATCGAATGGAACAACAACAAACTCATAATTCTCATACATGTTCCTGAATGAAGTATTGAATATATCCTCTTCCTTGATGTGTACCTGATGGTATCCTGATCTGAAGTCAATCATAGAGAACATTGTTGCTCCCTTCAACTGGTCAAATAGATCATCAATCCTTGGCAATGGGTACCAGTTCTTTAAGTTTACTTTCTTCAACTACCTATGGTCAATGCACAATCTAGGAATACCACCTTTCTTCTTTACAAGCAACATTGGTCTGCCCCAAGGTGATACAATTGGCCTAATGTATCCCTTGTCAAACATCTCCTTTAACTGTAACTTCAACTCTACCAACTCAGGTATGCGCATCCTATAAGGTAACTTTAATGCAGGAGTTTCCCCTGGAACTAACTCAATATAACAGTCTACCTAATTCTTAGGTGGAAACTCGGTAATGTCCTCAGGAAATGCATCCTGGAACTACTACAACACTGGGTACCTGCTCAACATGCTGGTATCATAAACCTGCTTACCCTTGTCACTAGAAATGTGTACTACAAACATCACACAAACTTTTATGCAATTATGCTTAGCCTACATAGTGGTAACCATCCTCATTGATGTAGGCTTCTTCTTTCCCTACAAAGTCCTCTTTTCCTCACTATCATCCACACACTCAATGGCCTCGTTGAACAAATCCACTTTGGCCCTATGAAGGTAGCCAATCCATACCCAATATAATATTGTATGGTCCCAATGGAAATACATTCAAATATGATGTTTTAGGCATACCATTTAGCTCAAATGCGCAAGCTCTTACCCAATGGTGAACTCGCTTCTTTGTACCTATACCCAACTGTACTAACCAAGATTCTGCATGCACTTATTTTCTCAAACCACACTTATCCACCAGGTCAGGATTAATATAATTATAGTTAGATCTAGGATCAATCAAAACGGAAACAACTCGATCACAAAGGTTACCATCCATCTCAATGATCAATGCCTAATGATTCACCTTCCTATTGTCCACACCTGCATAGATATGAGGAATGCTATGACTAACATAACAACTATATGTGCCTCCGAAGAGATATAGATCTAGGGTCTACCACCACTCTGATACTGCAGAAAATCCCTCTTACGATGATCCTTATGACATATCCAACACTGCAATGGTTCCCTACCACTGCCCATAGCCTGCTGCTCTCCATGTCCCTTCTTAGTTGTATTGAATGTCTTGTAAGGAATTGCATTTTCTTTCTCACTTGCATCTTGAGGTCTTCCTCTCTTTGGTGGCCATTTTCTTTTAGCTTTCGCATTTATTTTCAATTCATTCTTAGTCTCAACTTTTTGCTTTTACTGCTCATAATGATGCCTCAAATTTTGAATGGCCTCCTCCAATGATCTAGGCTCATTGAACTCAATCTGGTCCCTTTATGCTACTAGAAATCTAGTGATGAATCTTTGAACCTTGGCCTTCTCCTCCCTGAGGTAAGGCACATATCTCAACAACTCCAAAAACCCGGTATTATAATCATCATCTATCATGGAACCCATCCGCAACTCATAAAACTCCTTAGCTTTGTCATCATACTACCTCTCTAACAAGTACTTCTTCTTGAAGAGCCTTTCAAACACATTCCAAGTCAAATACTCCTTCTATATACATTTTACTTTCTTCATGTCTTCCCACAAAATATCCACTTTACCTTTGAGACTAAAAGTGGCTATCTTTGCTTTCATTTTTTTGAATAATCATGAAATCAAAAGAATTTCTTCATACCAGTCAACCATGCCTCTGCATCATGTGATTTCTTCATATCTCCATCAATGGTAGGTCGATTTTCTTTCTTAAACTCATATGGAAAGTATCCCCTATCACTACTCTTGTAAGGGTGATAATGATAATGATCATGATGTTTGTCAGAACCAGAACTGGAATAGTGCTTGTATCTATCACCTATCCTATCCGGAGTGTCCAATATCCTGCCATCTCTTATCATGTCAGATCTATCCAACTTGTGTCTACTAGGAGACCTACTGCCATATGCCCCATTAGTTATGTCCTCATGTCCATGGCAGATTTGAAGTGGCCCTTGTTGCTGCAATTATGACAAACTCTAAAGAATTACAACATTCACCTCTACTTGTTTCTCTTATGCATGCATGATTTTATCATTGTCTTCTTTGCAACTCCTTATTTCTTCCTTTGGGCTTCTCAATGTGTCTCCCAAATCAGAAGAGTGCCCCACACCACCTTGCCCATCTAATTCATAGGGTGATTCTATGTAGTATACCACCTTGCTAGCCATTTGATCTCTTTCCCACAAGGCATACTATGTCAGCTAAACCAAATCACAATAAACCAACGTACCTTAGCATAATTCAGGGATGATACCTTGTTTTGCAGGATCATCAAATCAACGTGATACATGTATAACATAAACATAATAGCATATAGACATAACAAATATGTGCATCAACACATAAACATCATTATAGACAGGGTATAGTCATCAATGGAAGGCCATATCAACAATGCAGGCTATGACCTCATGTATGACAACAACCATTTCTCCAATGTACACATTTCCACATGCAACTATCAACATGGATAAGAAGTTCCTAATCAACTACGCATACATATGAATGCATGTAGTCGAGCATAAGTGATCAATTCTTGTACCAATCTACAAGACTGATACTTGTAATCAAACAACCAAGAATGAAACCTAACATACAAGGATGTAATCAAGATGCATATAATCTTGTAACTGGTCATCTACTTCTGACGATGCATTCCACAAAATCAACATCAAGTTCCTCATGACAACCTTACTACAACCATGATCAGCATGATGCAATGCAACAAGCACATGGAATGAAAGTGTAAGAGACACACATGCAATTTCCATGCATGCATGACCAATACATTCACCTAAGGAGAGCGCAACCACACATAGATACAAATCTGTAGCACACCTTCCTCCCAGTTCTACCCAAGCAACCAACCAAATGAGGTGAACATGTGATGACAGAGGTCACTATAAGGGATTCAAATTTGTTTGTGACCTTAAGGAAATTGAATCGATGGAACATATCAAACAAACCCATCCACATCAGTGACAACACCCTAAGGAGACATGTCAGCCACTCAGACATCCTGTCCTTGAGTCCCGCTGATGTTTTAATACTTTTAACCCCTGGATGCTCTCATGCTATAGGCATGACAATGTCCAGAACCCAAATTCTCTCTTACAGGCCTATGTTCTAGTGTCCCTGGACTCTTTTTAGCACACTTGTGAGAACGTCCCTAAGATTTGAGCCACTTTTCTAGCCCAGAATCCCAAGCTCTACCCAGAACTTGTTACAACGTCTAGAATCCATTAAAAACATGATGAAAATATAAACAAATCAAAAGTAAACCTCAGGACTAAGCATGAGCATCCCCAACTGGGACTAACATTCTGTCAAACACTTGGAATCGATGCAACCTACAGGTCTAAGATACAAGACAGAGCATGAATGATTGAAAGAACTTATGGAACATAACCAAAAGGATGAACACCTTCTCCATTGAATTGTTATAACATCAATTAGGTCTTGCATCCATCCATTTAGCAATTACAGGTAACTATATGAAAACCATGACATGAACCAGTCATATAACCATGCTTAGAACCGACATTAAACCATGTAAATATCAAAGATATGACAACAATCAAATTCACATATAAACAAGTGCAAATGTAAGAGAACTTAGCTTTTATTAATCATAGGAAAATTTGATCAGGTTCGGGGCTTCCACGTCCACCCGACCATAGACATGGTTGAACCAAATCTCTTTTTCAGCCATTCAAACCCATGCCATATTCCAAGCATCAATGTGGGATCTTATAGAACAACCAATCGAAGAACAATAAAGGGAATCTAGAGGTTAAACCACCTCCATCCTCACCAAATTGGGATCACACCAAAACCGGTGCTTTGTTCACAACCAAACCAAACTTGAAATTCTATCCAAAATCCATCACTATCCTTGAGGAATTTTCCATCTCCTTATCTCTCAGCCTTACCGCAATCCAATCCAAATCACTAGGCCCTAAAATGAGACCAGTCTGTCAGGCTTTACCACATTCTAAACCCAGATAACTAGGCTCTAAATCGATACTCCTCCTCAGGCTTTACCATGTATACCACCAAAATTGTTCAAGGGATTCCTAGGCCTTTGGGAATGAAACTTGAGACCAACTCCACCCCGGATTCCAAAATACATTCGGAAAAACAAAGCTCAAAACCGAGATAAATATCCTAACATACCATGGCATCCAAAAAAAGGCAAGGCTAAGCTGAAAACCACTGTCATAACCTGAAAAAACCATGCAACCAACAACAAGAGAACCAAACAACAATATGCAAACCCATGCATGTGAAAACCAGCTAGGAAGTCACATAGGAAAATTTTTACCTGCAAGTATTCCTGCTGAAACTATTTGATCTTGCTCTTCTTCCTTGATCCTTGCTTTTCCTTCCTTGCTCCAAATCTACAGTGCTCCAAGAAAACTCTAAGTAACCAAGAGTGTGTGAGAGAGAGAGAGAATAATGAGAGAGCTCCAAAATTGAACTGATAAAAGGTTACTAACTGATACTCAAAAGCCTTTTTATGAACGAGGCCTCTAATTTATTCATCTTCCATTATTTTCATTCAATCTCCTTCTCACATGCAACATGTGACCTTTCACCTTACTTTTCTCCTAATTTCCTTTATTTTCATAAATAAATGTGTCAAAAATGTCTTTTTTCCTTTTAATGCCTTTGCCTTGGCCTTTGCCAATTATCCTTAGCCAAAACACACTTCCAATGATGCCCACTAGGATATCTTTGGCCAACATTCAACTTGGAATAAGTGTCCCTTAACTGTGGTCTTACATTGCATTTATTAACTTTTATTACATGAACTTTTCAGCAAGGTTTTTACAAAACAAAAATGTGTTATGACCCTTCACGAGAACTAATCACCGAACACCATATATACACAAAAATAACAAACACCTGAAATCTCGAATCATGCACTAGTCACATAACATATCAACTATGTCTTTGAAACAAAAAATGTGTTATGAATCTCCATGAGAATTGATTTCCAAACACAATATATTCACATGGAGAACAAATGCTAGAAGGCTTGAACGATGCACCAGTCACATAATAGATCAACCATGTTCTTGAAACAAAAATGTGTTCCAACACTTAGTAGGAACTAATGACCTTATATAGGCACAAAGAACAAACTCTCGAAAGCTAGAGCCATGCACGAGTCACATAACAGATCAACCATGCCAATAAAACAAAAAATGTGTTGTGACTCTTTGTAGTAACTAATCACCAAACAACATATATAAGCACAAATAACAAATTCCCAAAGGATTAAAGTAAGCATGAGTAGCATAAAATATCAACCATGCCATTGAAAGAAAAAATGTTTTATGACCCTTCGTGGAAATTGTTCATTGAACATAGTATATACTCACAAATAAAAAAATCTCGAATGCTCAAAACATGCACCAGTCACATAATAGATCAACCATGCCACCACTAGAGACCTCAACCTTGACTCGACTATATATGTATCATTGATTTAATTTTTGTTTTTGTTGGATTCCCAACATGGATATGTGTGTGTGTGTTATATGGACCTGGAGCTTCGAGGGTTGACCTTCGGCTTACTAGAGTTCAACATAACCTTTGTCACAACAAATATTTCCCATATAAATAGGGTCTTAGCCCTTTCACGATGAATGTAACCATGTGACTATTACCATGAAACTTTGGTATTAGCTCTCAACCCCTTTTTCTCTGGCAATGTGATCATGCCATTTGACCCTTTCATAAGTGTCCATGGTCACCTACATGATGGTGTTAACATGAAATCATCATGTCACATGGCAGCCTGAGAGGGGGGCCATGTGTCACTCATTTTTTATTATTTGACGAACCAAAAGATACCATTTGGACTTGCCACATGGTAGTACCTAGAGGTGCCATGTCATACTACTAATGTCATCCCATCCAACCAAACTATGGCATTTCATCATTGCTACTATGTCATGGTTCAATGTGTAGGGGGACATGTCACTTCTATGTCGTCAAACCCCTTGTTGCCACATGTGATTGTGGGGAAAGTTAATGAGCTTGGTTAAACATCATGTAGGTTGAGATATCATTTGCCTTTCAAATCTTTCAATTCAAACATTGTATTCACTTGATCTAAGAAATATGATTGAATTTTATGAATTAAACGTCATGCAAGTTTTGTTATGATATGTTATTGACTTAACCATTGAACCATGGATCTTCCCAGAATATGTGCATTTGTTAAAAAAATTGGTGTTTGTGGGCTTTTCAATATAGTTTAGTCCCTCAATTAATGTTTATTTTGAAATGGTCATAACTTCTCATACGAGAGGATTTTTTCAGTATGTGATATACCATTAAAAAGGTCTTGATGAGGAATATCCAATCATGTTATCTGTAAACATAGTAGGGAATGGTAACCTTATTAAAAACTCAATAAACTTCACACTTCTTTTGAATTAACCTTATGAGGGAATGAAAGATATTTAACGAGCATATTTCTTAGGAATACCTTTTTTCATCAATGGCACTTGTTTTCATCAATGGAAACACAATGTGCAACAATCTCCCTCTTTGCCATTGATGGAAACACCATTAGAAATTGATGGTAATTGATGGAAATAGGCCAAGTTCTCCTTGATATGCACCAAAATCCCCATGACACAATGTGTTATGCTTCTTAACCTGCAAAGTAATACCGAACCGAGAATATGCGAAGAAAAGATACCCAGAACACAGAATATGCAAAGAAAATATACCCAGAGCACAGAATAGCAATGATTTTATTACTCAGAGAGAAATTTTCACAGGCCTCTTCGAGGGGGCAACCTCCAATAGAGCAGAGCTCGATTACAAAACAAGACACGATACTCCTCGCAGGGAGTCTCTATCCTTTATATATGACTCATACATGCAATACCACGGGCCAATACCGTGGTTTTTATTAATACCGTCTATCTAATACTACCGCCCATTTACCCTCTATCTAATACTACCGCCCATTTGCAACTAACTGTGGTCCCATCATTAATTGCGGGTTAACCACTT
>APFE030744899.1:86962-126343 GCA_000404065.3 Pinus taeda
CCCAGAACACAGAATAGCAATGATTTCATTACTCAGAGAGAAATGTTCACAGGCCTCTTCGAGGGGGCAACCTCCAATAGAGCAGAGCTCGATTACAAAACAAGACACGATACTCCTCGCAGGGAGACTCTATCCTTTATATATGACTCATACATGCAATACCACGGGCCAATACCGTGGGTTTTATTAATACCATCTATCTAATACTACCGCCATTTACCCTTTATTTAATACTACCGCCCATTTGCAACTAACTGTGGTCCCTTCATTAATTGTGGGTTAACCACTTACAAATATTAATGGGATTTATTGACTCTTGACTATGACGTGATCCCATGACATAAATAACGGGGTTAGGGTGGGACCCTAACACAATGCATAGGACTCCCTTGCCTAACTATGAATATTCCTGTCATGTATGCATTCTTTCCTCTGATATTCCTTCTTAATTTATCTCAATGTCTCTTTCTCAAAATCTATCAATGTCTATATCAATATATGAATTCTCTCTCCCTTTCACATAAATGGAAACGGGACTTAGTTGTATAAAAATGCTTCCATAACTATGTGTAGACCCAATCCTATGAGAAGTGAAGTCTCCCCTTGAGAACATACTCTTGTTCTTAATATGTAAGTTCTTGTCAAGACTGCTCCAACTGTTTCTAGATAACGTCTCACCTTGAGAAAATTTTTCCAATTATTATCCACCTATTATTGGATAGATTCAACCCTTGAAACCATGCTTCCAATGCTTCTCCACCTATTCCTAGATAGATTCTGCCTTTGATATCATTTTTCCAATACTTCTCCGCCTATTCCTAGATAGAGTCTCCCCCTGAGATCATGATGGTAATACTTATCCACCTATTCTTGTACTTTCTCGTGGACTTGGAAAATTCTTCTATTGATAATATGTTTCCATCTCTTCCTATAATTTCCTATGGACCTAATAGATTTTCCTCTGAGGTCATGCTTCCAATTATTCTCCAACCACTCCTAGACTTTCTTTCATATTTTTTAATTCCTTCATTCTTTAGTTACAAGATACGTTGAAAAATAATAGATCCCCTTTTTCTCATAATTTCTTGATTACAACATAGCTCAATAGCCTACTAGTGATTAGTATTGACTCATTCAACTCTTAACTATAGTTCAAAATTGACTCTTCTATAATTCAGTACTTCAACATGATCACATTTCTATCTCCTTTCCCATTAGTAATGGGGTTAATGTGGCACCCTCTTGAATTATGGTGACAAAACAACATGGTCAACTTCCAAGTGGCATAACCTTTACATACAAACTCTAATTAAGGTGATTATTGCACAGTTGGAAAGGTATTTTTATGTATAATAGGAAATAAATGTTCTTGAATTAAATTAGAAAAATTTTACCCCCAAAAAATTTATTTTTTATGCCTCAAAATGCTCTTGGAAGGTTTCAAACCCCAATTCACCAAACTAGGTCCCTCCAATAAAAATTATCTTGTCAGTTGTTTCCTCCACTTTTTCCATTGTGAAAGCAATGGGAAGGATGAAAAAGAATATAATTATTCAATCCAAATCAAAATATCCCCGAGGTAAGCCCCACGAGGTAGGTGAGTTGGTAATCGCGCCGTAGTGTAGTTTGTCTGTAAAGCAGACTTCGTATTTGAGGTCACGAGTTCAAATCCCTAGACTTTCCTGGAGCTGTGTTATAGTGGGCAGGCGCAGTTCCCATGGGTTATAGTGGTGGCGGCCAAAATTGACCCCGTGTTATGCGAGTTGTGAGGCTGTCCTAGTTTCCGATTCCCTTGTCAACAAAAAAAAATATCCCCAAGGTATAATGTATCTAATACTAAATTGTACCTTATATATAGAAAAATATCCTTTTTGTTGCTTTCCAATGACATTGATAGAGTGTTCTCATATATGAGGAAACAATAAAAATTAAAATTAAAATAATAGGATGGAGTTGAGTCAAACATAAAAGGATATAAACTAAATAATGGTACAAAGTGGTATTTGCTTTGAGTGTGGTACAAGTGGTAACAAGTTTGACTCGAAACTAGAAGGGAGATGTGGCTAGGTTACAATCTTCCATGTGAAACAAATAATAAGGTCACACACATACTTGGAATAAGAAAGGGAAATTCATTTATTAGTTTGAAATAATTGAAGGCCAAGAAAAGAATGAAAATTCCATAATTCTATCACTTCAAATTTCTTCATAAGGTTAGATTTTGGATGGGTTAAAACTTTGGGGTTACTACTAATGAGTATAAAGTCAAATAAATTTGGGTTAGAATGACATCTATAAAATTTGATGTCAAGTAGAAATCTATCCATTCTATCATTCCAAGCTAGAGGATCCTACCTAAGGCCATAAATAGATTTCTTAAGATGACAACCAAGGCTAGAGTCATTTTTTAATATACCCATGGGGTTGCTCTATGTAAATTTCTTCTTACAAAACCCCATGCAAGAAATAATATTTAAATCCATTTAATGGACCTTCCACTGAGGTGAAATGATAAGGGCTAGAAATTTTAGATTAAACTCATTTTCACTATATTGGTAAAGGTTTTGTTATAAACAATCCATTATACTTGATAAAATCCTTTGGAAACTAATCAAACATTATTCCTTTGAATATTTCTATCTAATGCATACTAATTTCTATACACCCATTTACATATGATAATTTTTCTTCCTTTCAAAATAGGCATAAGATCCTATGTATCATTTTTTATTAAGAAATTGTATTCTTAATTCAATATTGTATTCAAATTTGGATGATGTTGACACCCTTATTCGGGGAACTACTTAGGCAGTCATCAACGAGGGAGAAAACTGAGTCACATGCCCCTATTAGACCTGCTCTCATTGGCATGGTAGTCTCTGACTAGAATATGGACCCAGTTTCCACTATTAGGTATGAGTTATTTAATTTCGTTGGATATTATATCTAACTACTAATGTTATTATTTTCCTGAATTAGATTTATACCCTTACCCCTATGCCTACTTAGACTATTTTATTCATACCAAATATTGATATTTTAGAATTAGGGAATTCGATCCATAAACTAGATGAATCCAAATTCCCATATAGAGAGTTTTTCTCTTGAGTTTAGTAATAAGGTATTTAATGATTTCAGATTTATCAAAAAATAATCTATTATACAATAATCATAAGTGTATTGTAGATTAAAATCGATCAATTGGTTATAAAAGAATCAAAATATATTCATAAACTTTTGAAAATGTGAAATATTCATATATCATTAAGATCCACAATTACTATAGGAAAGGAAATATAAATGTCTTCCAAAACATAAATTGCATTTATTAGCAAGAAGAGCCTATTTTATAAACCCACATTTTCTTAGCCATGTATATGTATGTATGTATATATATATTCATAGATATATATATTCATAGTTGTTCTAACCAATTTGCACCTGGACTTACAAACATCAAACATAGAATGGTATTTCACCTTTTGTGTCTTATCAAGTTGGGGAAATGAGTCAGGAGCATCCCAGCATTTCTTTTGCCAATTAATGACCTGTTCCAAAGCTTCATTAGTAGTGTACTAAGATTCTAACCAGGTGTTATTCTCATTAGTTATTTGCTCTAGCTACACAAAATAGTATTGAATTTCTTCCAACCCCACAAAAGAATATTGGGCCTTTTGAAGGTCATTATTGATTTTAACAACCTATACTTTAAGTACCTAAAAGTTGGCTTAGGCCTTCAAGGCTTGTTAAAATTTGACATTTATAGCTTCTTTCCTATGGCTCTCCTTCAATAATTTTAGGTCAAGGTGTGAGCTTATTTCAATTGGATCATTTTTTGTTCAACTTCGATTTGCTACTTTTTTCTTTTAGTTGTGTTGGCACGCGGGATACTGATAGCCCCAAGATTTGTGACATAGTGGCCAATAAACACATGCTTAGCATTGACCCTTTCGGAAACTCCTAGAAAGTGAGTGAAGTCTCACCTAAGATGCTATTGAGTGACTGTTAGAACTAGGTTTCTGGAGTATGTCAAGATTGTCTTATGGATGTGACATGTTGTTCCGAACTAACACATGCTACAACACTCCATTGTTGTTGTGCACAATGCATACTGCTAGGAAATGATTATTCCATCCCCTACACAAGCCCACAATGATCATGCATGGCGTGAGTCCTTTGAAATGGAATTCATATGACAGAACCCAGTCAACCCAAGACACTAACTGATCTGTTTTTGTATGATTAGTTTTGTTGTGCTAATAACAATTACAAATTTATAAATATGTGCATGCTTATTAATTTTTGTGCTGAGGCTTCGTTAGTTGTTTATGCATACAATTAGGTAAATTTCCTTAAATTTAAAAATACATTCATGAGAAAAATAGTTTCAGAAACAAATATTGAACAACAAACATGTACAATGTAGAAAACCATCAAGGAGACACATTAGAAAAGTGTTTTGATGAAGGAATTCACCTCTATTGGGCTATATCTCCTTGGTCCATCTTCCATGTCTTGGGTCTTTGTATTAGCTCAATGTGGAAATATGTTATTTACAAAGATCTATTGCTCTTGATACCTACACCAATGTGTTCATAATGTCCAAATTATCCAAGAGCACCTCTTTCTGAGCTCACTTTGGTCGAAAATTTCTCAAGATATGCTTCATTCAATGTTTCCCTAGGATACCCTGCTAAAACTAGAGAAGACTCTAGTTAGCACCACCAAAATTGGCAATTCTGTAGAAATTGGCACACCTCCAAAAATTCTGCCAACTTAAAAAGAGATTAATTAAATTAAAACTGGATTAGTGACACTCTTAAGCGTGCTTATCCTTTAGCACTGACCATGGTTTACATTGCATGGTCGTATGGTAAGGGGGCTCACCCACAGGGCTAGCTCCCTCCTCTCCGCTGTCAGAAATTACTGTAGGTTTAAATAAATTTTTGGGGCCACTATGTAATGAATCCAGCACTGGCTCAATGGTTATTCAATGGAGTTAGGAGGGGGAGGTCACGGGTTTGACCCACCCTCCACCCATCCCTTCATACATTTTGCCACCCCATTAAATATTGCCATTCAATTTTTTTGGAATTATGTAATATTTATATAAAATATATAATAATTATAATATAATATATGATATTAAATCATATAAAATAATATAATATATGCATATCAATATTTCTAAAAAAATACAATTTCCACATAATATTCACCATGAACCCATAATTCCACCTTGCAAAACATTGGGCAATTTCACCTTCACACAACCAAACTAGAGAATCTTGAAGTGATATTTGGCTTAGCCTCATTGGGAAAAAACTGAAGAAGATTCCCATCATGCTGACTGTATTGTCATGTCATCATTATATCATGTTCTGCAATTTTTTTAGTTGTTTAGGAAAACGAACAACAGGCCTTTTCTGCCTCATCTGAACTCGGTTTTTAGTGAAACGAATTGTGCTGTGATCATCTTAATGAGACAAACGCACTCCTTCAGGTTTTGAGCCAATATGAGAACTTTGATTTTTGAACTAAACATTAAGCACCTCATCATTCCTCCCCACTAGAAGCCTTTTGGACCCTAAAAGATACTATCAATTGTTCACCAGGTGAGGGTACAACTCCCTCACCTTCTCACTCTGCAACCATTTGGATTGAGAAGGCTTTTTTCCCTTGAATCCCACTCTAAGGTATTCGACATCCCCTCTCTTTGAAGTTCTGGTTCTTTTGTCAAGTATGAGATCTTGCTAAAGCTCATCTAGATATTCTGACAAGAAATCATCTATTGATGGCAGCTAAACATGCTATCCTTGATCATCAATCAAAGGAGGCTCAAACAATCTCAAATTCTCAACATTAACAACAGAGTATATTTTCATACAAGGAGGCAAATCAAGCTTAAATGCATTGTTACCAATCTTTTCCAGAATTTTGAAAGTACCATAATGAATTGGTTTAAGATTTCTACCTTCTCCTTGAAGCCTCTCTTTGCTAATATTTAACTAAACTTCGTCACCAACTTGAAAGTTGTGATCAACCTGGTGTTTTTCATGCCTTGACTTGTAGCTACTTTGACTTTTCTCAAGTTGTTATTGCACTATATGATGTATGAACTAAATTTTCTCTATCAACTTCCTTGCCTTATCGTTGTCACTATGACCTTCGATGGAAACGTATTTCTCAAAGATGAAGTCCAATGGCGATCTTGGCAAGTACCCATAACATGCCTCAAATGGTGATGTGTTTGTGGAAGAATGCTTTGCCCAATTGTATGCATGTTGTATGTAGTGCAACTGTTCATCCCACAACTTGGGATGTTTGCTGCAATATCCTCTAAGAAGATGAATAATTATTCTATTGACCACCTTGATTTGTCCATCTGTTTTTGGATGGAAGGTTGTGCTCTTCTTCAACTTTGTTTCCATCATGTCCCACAAATTTGACCAAAAATTCCCAATAAATCGAGAATCTCAATCACTTACAATAGAAGTAGGAAGACCAAAATGAACCTAAATGTTTTGGAAGAAAATATGAGTTGTTTGTTTAGCTGTAATTTTATTTTTACATGGTGTTAGTATTCACATCTTGTTAAACATGTCTACAAATACATACAAGTAATCATGAACTTTCCTTGACAATGGAAGACCTCCTACAAAATCCATTGAGATACTCTCCCATGGACGTGAAGGTACCAAAAGTGGAGTATATAAACCAAGCTTCCTATTGCTAGGCTTAATTGTAGCACATAAATAACATACTCGTATGAAACAAGAAACATTATCCAACATGCGTGGCCAATAACAATACCTTTGAAGATTCGCTATTGTCTTGCCTACACCAAAGTGTCCAGTAATCAATGAAGTGTGCACCTCCCTTATGATACTATTTCTTTCTCCCTGTGGAATACACACTTTCCCAAGTGATACAACAAACTATTGTGTACATGATAATCCAACTCTTCAATTTGATTTCCTTGACTCAAGCTTTCATATATTTCTTCAAAGTCACTATCATTTGCATATTGTTCTATGTAACTTTCATGCAAAACAGACTTATGCTTGAGTATAATAGATGAATTTATAATAGACCTTGAAAGCTAATCTACCTTATTGTAGATTCCCTTTTTATACTTGATAACCAAATGAAATCATTATAGAAAACCCATCCATCTGAAATGTCGTGACTGTTGCAACTTTGACTGTGACTATAGATACTACAATGGTTGATGGTCGGCATGGATGATGGTCTCCTTCCCCATCAAATAGTGTTTCCATTTCCTAACACTTTCTACCAATGCATAATGTTATTTTTCATATGTGGGATATTTAGTTACAACTCCATTAAAGATTTCAAAATGAAATGAAATGGGCTTACCATGCTAAAATAGAACTGCTCCCATGGCATAATCATTTGCATCCGTTTGAATCTCGAATGGCTATCTAAGACGTGAAAGTGCTAATATCGGTGCTAAACTTATATTTTGATTCAAAACATGAAATGCTTTTTTTTGTACATCTCCCCAATGGAATAATTTCTTGACACTTGTCAATGCATGTAATGGAGTTGCAATGGAAGAAAAATTAGCAATAAACTTTCTCCAATATTGTGTTTCCCCTAAAAATATTCTTACCTCTATAACTATATCGGGCTTGGGCCAATTCAAAATGACCTCAACTTTAGAGGGGTCTATCTCCAGTTCACCTCCTCCAACAATGTGTCCCAAAGACACCGAAGAAGTCTTTCCAAATTCACACTTCAATGTCTTTAAAAGAAATTATTATTTTCTCAAGACATCAAGTACTTTGTTTACATGCATGACATGTTCATCTCTTTACTTTTTGAATATGAGGATATTATTTATGTAGACAATGATGAAATCATCTAGAAATGATCTTAACACATCATTCATTACCCTCATGAAGGTAGCTATAGAATTTGTAAGACCAAAAGGCATAACAAGCCACTCAAACAATCCTTGTTTAGTTTTAAATGAAGTTTTCCAAATGTCTTCTTCAGCTATCCTAACTTGATGATAACCACTTCGTAAGTCTAACTTAGTGAAATACTTTGCATACCTCAACTGATCAAGAAAATAATCAATTATTGGGAGTGGATAATATTCTTTACCATGATTTTATTCAATGCATGGAAATCCACACACATGCAATAAGTTCCATCCTTCTTTTGCACCAAGACAATAAGCGAACCACATGGAAAAGTAGATGGGTGTATGATACCTTTGCTTAGCATTTCTTGAATTTTCTTTTTGATTTCCAAGCTCTCCATAATAGACATGCGATACATGCCAATGTTCGGAAGTGGAACATCCTATTGCAACTGAATCTCATGCTGAATTACCCTCTTGGGAGGTAACCCCTTTGGTTCCCGAAACATCTCACCATGCTTGCCTACCACATCAAGCAAATCAAATTTCAATTTATCACCAAAACCTTCAAAATATTCATAATCAATATCATTCTTTTTCTTTATCATGAGAAGCACAAAATTTTAACTTGCATTTACTAGTCTCTTCATCAGTCATGCATTACCCAAAGAAATGTTCAACTTTTTGTGATGGGCCCTCACTATGTACTCCACCCATTCTTGAGCAATATGTATTTGTTTTCTTGGTGATAAAATACTACTTTTCTATCATACAAATAAGGACTACCCAAAATGATTCCTAAAATTTCAAGTGGAACTACATCTAACTCAACTTCATCAATGAAATTTTCAGTAATGGCGAACTTGAGTAAACACTTCCTTGTAACCTGTAAGTTTGCATTATTTACTATCCAACCCAATTGATGTGGCTTATGATGAGGTAGAGTTTCAAGGTTTATTTTTTTAACCAAGTCTTTTGAAATCAAGTTTGAATGTGACCCACTATCAAATAATGCATCAATATTTGTATGATTTGAAATCACTCTAACATGAAACAACTCTATCTTAACTCTTCATTTGGAGTGTTATTTTGACTATGTGTTAGAGATCCATTTGGGAGCATCAATCCCATCATCTAGATCAGTGTTTTGGGGCTCCTCAAACCCTAATTTTAGTTGCTACATGCCCTAAACAAGTCAACCTTTTGAATGCCTCCTTCCCAGACAGTTTCATGGCCTAAAGACATCCTAAAATGACCTTTAGAGGGACCAGTGTAGGTAGTCCCATGCAAGGCGATGTTGCAGAGAAGTTAAGTCCATGCCAGGGTGCTTTATAGAGCACTTAGGCCCTCTTTGACCTACGCTAGGTGAGATTGAGTGAAATTCACATAGCGTTTGGGGAATATTCTTATCTTCTGGAGCCTTCTAGAAGATTCCCACACTTATCATCTCCTATGATCTCAAAAATGGATGAGGAATGAGTTAAGATACCTCCTATCCTCTCATCCCTTCCTCCATGGAACTAATTCTAAGTATGGAAGGCCATTCAATACCCTCATTGATGACAAAACCTCCTCCATCTTCCTATAAATTGAGCACTCATATAAGTGATCAAGGTGCTGGACTTTGATCAATTGTAAGGAGATAATGTTAGTTTGAGTATTGAGACTATTGTAAGTGTCGTTATTCTTTCGAAATGTCATGCTTATGATGTGATGTGGATGGTACCAAAGCTGGAGGAGTGACTTCGAATCAGGCTTCATGGTTGTAATTCTTCCTGCTATTCAATAAAGTATTTACACCTTTTTCCATATGCTTATCTTGATATGTGATGCTTATATGTGTAAATGTATCTGATTCCATTTACTTGTAATCAATAGATATTTTGCTTTGATTGTTTCTTTGTCTTCTGTTGATGTTTATAGGTACTTCTCAATTGTGTTAAGTATGGGGAGGAGCAACATGAACGATAAAAAGGAGACAAGAGGAAAGCAAAAGTACAAGTAGGTCCTCTCATTCTCTTTGTCTTATCTATTGTTTATTGAAAAGGCTTAAAGTGATTTAAACTATTGTTCAAGATATGGCTGCTTATCTAGGGAATTAGTATTTATCCATAGATACCAAATTCTTCATAACAAATTGGCGACTCCACTAGGGAACGATATCATTCCAAGTAGTTTATCCACATCCTAGGACACTCTAGCTGACCTTACTTCCTTTCATTGATTGTATTTCAGCCTTGTTGAAGTGAATTTTTGTCAAAAAACTGTGTTTAGTTGCCTCTTTAAATGGCTTACTGTCACCAGTGTGGGATTGTGAGGGGCACAGTGAGCTCCAGAGCACCCTTGGCTTAGGGACAGTGCTCTGAAGTGCATTGTCTCCCATTTAGGGCTGCACTAATCCTATGTGGGTCAGTTTTCCACCTTTGGATAGGGTTTTTCACCAAATTTCTTATGTTTGATTGCTTGCTGAATGATCAATAAGTGTCATGTCTCTGAAATCAAGATTGTATCTCCTTTGCTAGCCATACTTTGACTTGATTTATTAATGTTTCTTAAATTATTATTTGTCATTATCGATTCATCGTCGAAATTAGATGATAGTCGATTAATCTTTGTCCAAAAGAAAGTGTCGTAAAAGTCTTCATTTCTTTCGAAAAGGAACTGTCGTAAAGTCTTCATTCTTGCAAAAATATTGATTGATTGTATGTCCATTAGTTTCCTTTTGTTCACTTTAACATTAAGGGAATTGAAAAGAAAAACATGCATCATGCATTGAAAATTTTGTGTGTGCTCATAGGAATAGTTTAGGGAAATTGCATTAGATTGTGCTCTTTGCTCTTTGATTAAAAGAAATCTAATTGCTCTATCCCTATTAGCTAAGGTTTTCATTGTTAAATTGAATGGAAAGAATTATTATCATATTAGTTGCATTCTAGGAATTGCAAATATACATCACGTGGTGAACCTTGAAAGGCAAATTGTTAAAAATATCAAATTAAAATTAACATCAATTAACCTAATGGAGCATTATCATCTAATGCAAAACATTTAGAGGTTCTAGTCTAGAGACATGTTTTGGCATTGTAAAACATAACAGTTGTCACTAACTTGTCTGTGATACATCCCAAGTGTGATACCCCATTCCACGTACGTGAGTATATCGCATCTTGTCCATGTACCTTCGGGTATATAGGGTGGTGTTACTGTACGTAAAGTATATGGGAATTATCTCACTATGCGGTTTCACATTAGACAATGCTAATACAGATTGGGCCTCTATGTACTTTCGGGTATATATGGAAGGAAAAAACTAGGTGTTAAGCGGATAAATCGTTCTTGCGGACAAGACCGATCTCCCTAGTATCAATTGATATCTAGCAACAAGCAGGAAAAACAAATATACTTTTCTCTAAACATATTTCAATTCATTAATACAAACTAAGAGGTGTTATAGACTCTACCTCAAGTCTAATGCTAGTTTGTGGAAGCCTTGCTCCAACAGCTTTAAGGAGTATCCTTTTAATAACATGCAAACACAAACAAGCACATATCAAAGAACACCTACATAGCTAATATAATAAATCATGTTCATCATAGTGATCAAGGAGACTATGAAATAATACATTAAACATAGCTTATTGACAAAAATAAACTTGATTGTATTAACTTTGAGAAAGAAGAACTTTACAACCTTGGTGCCTTGATGCTATACAAGCTCTTCCCAGGGTCCAGGCAGGAATCTCCTCTACTTTGACAAGCCTTACTCTTTCCCAAATGAGATCAAAAGGTATGCGATCTTTCCTCTCAAAAACTCAATTAGGAAGACTAAGTTCCAGCAGCATATACCCTAAAAAATATTCAGCTTTCAACCTCTCAAGTAACCAGCCTAAGGCTTCATTTTATAGTGCAAGGGAAGGAGGATACAGGTCCACCATTGAAGGGATAGAGTCCTCCTTCAAGGGGATAAGCTCCTCACATCAAGGGGTTAGCTCCTTAAGGAATGGGATGCATGCACCCTCAAGGAGTGAACTTTCCAGCGCAAGATTCCTTCTAGAAGCTTCCAAAATTGACTCAAAGTGAGTTTTCAAGAATAAACTCATGCCTTTTCACTTTTATAGGGGTTCACACCCATATATGTAGATACAACGTGGTCAGGTGCGCAGGGGACATGACCAGTGAGTGTGGCACGACAGGTAAGGTTAAGAGAAAGTGCGAAACCAGAGTTTTAGAGATTTTTAAGGACTTTCTCTCATTTTCAAAGCTTGATATGCAGAGCTGAGGTTTAAGACTTGCAAAGGAGGTATGTATGAGTGGTGATAGACTCATATTGATTACAAAAAGTCATGGTGACAATTTTTCGTGTAACAGATTGCCCCCTAAAGTGAGAAGTATATAATAGATGAGGATAGTTTTATCATCTATGAAGAGTGAAGTGCTTTATCATTTCAAGGATCTTCCTGTGGATACCCCAGTCGGAACCTATAAAAGCATTCAATGCAAAATATACATATATATGATCATATCATAATTAATATATTATATATAATATTTATATATAAAGATCATATCATCGCGTACGTAGGCATTCCCATACTCAGATCATAACTGACTAGAAACTATCTAAACTGCTCTGATACAGGAATGCTTTTGTAATACATTACAAGTATAAACATATGTAGACATAGTATGGGCACAACCATCTATTTATGAATAGTACATTGTATAATGAATAACAAAATTCCTCGCAGCCTGGATGGTAGAAACTAGATCCACGGTATTCATTTCTGCTTCCCGAACTAGTACGATTCTATCCATGTGAATGAATGTGTCGAAGTTGAACATGGTAGAAACCACTTGATCACCGGTCAATGATGTAAACCGTTAACAAGTGTGAGAGGAACCACCAGTAATGTCAATGGCCTTCAAAGTACTCAGTACAATCCATGAAATGTGAATGAATGAGTTGATGTCGAACACGTCACAGAATCCTTTGATCGAAGGTCAATGATTCAACTTGTCATCGAAGGTGAGAAACCTGCCATTGAGGCATGTAGATTCCAAGGTACTGACGATTTCTAGATCATCTTCCTAGATAATGAGTTGGAGTCAATAGAAAGCGATCCATTGTAGGCAAGCCCACAACACGAAATCATAGACCAAGTTTTGAAGAAATGTATTTGGAAAGCACTAACTCAGGGATGGTCAAAATGGATGACAAATATTTCGCAAATGAATGGTTTATTTGAACTGGCCTCTTGAACACATAACGACACTACAGATGGTTTGGTTACAATTGACCCAAAGCTAATAACCGGAAACCGATTGAAGAATTTCAATATGGTTTGATTAACTGTTAGGTAAAGGATTTCCCAACCCAGGCGAACGAAAAGTGTTGTGTTCAAGAGTGGTTGACTACTTTTCAAAAGACAAAGTATAACAATCAGGTTCATTTTTCTCTCGTTTTTCCCACTATTTCTAGCAAGTACCTCTTTATTTTTGACAAGCTTGAAGAGGATAACATTTTCTTGGTTATAAGCTCATCCTTCGGATGAGTCCAACTTAGTTTAAGATTCAAACCGTAAGAAGGAGTGATCCGTTCCTGTTTGTAATTGAACAGGTCCTTTACTGTTAAATTTTAACAAGTCCAATATAGGAGAAACTCGGCGTTTTTCAATTTTAGGAAGTCAGAAGAAAAACTTAAGAAAACTCAATGGTTGTCCTTTTTCGTAAATTTGCGTCACCCAAGCCTGAAAAAGTATAAAATAATACTTGAGAGAACCGCTTGACCATTACGATCAAGGGGTACCTTTCATAATTAGTGCCTTCAATCTGAAAAAGTAAAAAAGCGATAAAAAAACATGTCGTTTTATTACCAATATCGAACTCGAAACGACAAAAGTCTGGCAATCTTTTGGTGTTTATACGGTCAGAAAAGAGCTATAAGTGGACCGTCTTTTTAATTCCATTTTAACGAGTCTAAAAAGAAAAACTCGGCAATCTTTTCATATTTTACGAGTCAGAAAAGAGCTTAAAGAGGACTCCTATGTGTTTTTTGTTGGAAAATGACCAATTCCCCTGAACACCCAATATTCTGCACAAAAACTGCAAACATTACTCATATCTGTTTAAAAAATTAATAAAAATGTACCAAAAGTGACCTTTTCAAAGTGAAAAATAAATAAATTAAAAATTTATTTATTCAAAAAATCTTATAAAAAGGGCTTTTACAAGTTCATTTTCACCGTTTGGCTTTGGAGTAAAAAGTAAGAGCTTTTGGTGAGAAAACTTCCTGTGAGGATTGCGGAAAATTCGATCGTTGGAATCGAGAATCGTCCTCTCCAGGTAATCCACATCATCCCTGACTTGCATTTCATCCATTTCATTTTCATTTTTAGGGCTTTAAAATTCATTTTATGAGAAAAATTATGGTTAAAAATCACTCGTGGTGGTTGTGCAGGCGTAGCATGTATACCCTGCGAACCCTAACTTTTTCATATAAACGAAACAATCAGGGTCCCGCACCTGCCCTTAAGGATGAGTGCAAACCTATGCTCGAACGTCGTGAAATGCATTTTGAAACCCTATAATTTCTCATTTCTTCCCACATGTATTGAAATCACAAAATTCTAAACCACCTATTCTTCAATGCAGATAGATAAGATGCTTATTTGGTGGGAAAGAAAACACGAGGATGTGGATCAAGACGAATTACTCCATTCACCTTCATTACAGGCTTTAAGAGCATGTGGACTACTGAAATTTTGGGCCATACCTGGCATGAGCGAACAGGTAGACTTTCTATAATGGCTGGTAGACAGGTGGAGCACGCAGGAATAATGTTTCATCATTGGAGGACATCGGCTTGAAATCGAACCAGAGGACATTTATTTTCTGATTTGTTTACTGAAGAGAGGTGAAGGATTATCTCTATTTGGATCTAGGCTAGGTGGCCAGTCTGTCACTAGTCTCTGACTAGAGTTTTGCAATGTCCAAACTGCGGACAAACGGATAGATGTGAAGACCATCACCCGTCCCGAACTTAAAGTGATCTCATTTACTATCACTAGACTGTGCGGAAGCACAAAATTACATTTAGCTATCGGTTCCCAGATGCGCATGGCAATAGACTGCTTCCGAGGCACCATCTTCAACTGGTGTGATGCTGTGTTGGCCAATGCGAAAGGCCAACTGACTAGGGCAAAGAATGGACAGCTAAAGAACTTTGGATATGGTTACTTAGTTGTGAGCTTTTACCTAGAGAGGGTACCTATGCTGGTTCCACAACAACTTACCGTTGAGGCTGGACTTCCCCGAGATCCTAGGATTATGCACTGGGTTGCAATCATGGCCTGCCATCCTAAGGAGGGCACCGATGTTGTTCGATTCTCACCTGAGTATTTTCGCTAGTTGGGAAACCAAATTTTCGTGATACAGGATTTTCCATATGTTGGGATGGATTATCGTGGTGATCCAGACATGGCTCTTCAACCAGGAGAGCAATGGGATGATACAGGTAGAATTGTTTTCAACATTTTTTAAATTATATATTTTTTTTGTTTTTTAAATTGTCCAAAAACTGATAGTAAAAAGTTTTAAATGCAGATGCGGGTCCACGACGACAACCCGCTCTCCCGCCCTATGAGAGAAGACAACCAACTACTGTGGCACCGGCCCCACAGGACCAATCAGCAGATACCTTGGCCAAATTGGAGAGTCATCTAGAGCGCTTAACAGTAGATATTTCAGAGACTAGCATAGATGATATTCCTCTTAGGCTTCAGCGCTATGTGATTGGGGTCCTACGACATTTTAGGAGGTTCCTTTGTAGGGTAGACTGAGTAGTGGTTTCTTATCATGATCATCATCAGGGATAGGATGATCGCTTTTGTAGACTTCATATGCATTTATATCTTTTTGTGCTATCGTTTTTGCCGATCATAAGGTGTTTTCAACCTATGATCGAAGACGATGTATATTTTGACACATTTCTATGCTATGATATATCGCTATTACTAGTTATCTTGTATAACATGTTTATGGGATGCTTTTAAATTTACTGTCTTGATTATTGCAAATGTCTATTTATCATTTGAGAAGCAACTGCATCTGCTAATGTGTTTAAATATCTTGGAATATGTTGATATTCAATGTAGTCAAATTCACGTTCCAAGAGACAAACTCTCAAAAATAATCTTAATAATACTGAATATCTAATGGCATAAACCCTGTTCAACTGTAATACAATGAGTTTAGAATCTAACCTTACAATCAAACTCCGAATCCCAAATGAGATGGATTCAGATAATAACTCAATCACTGCACTGTAATCTACAATGTTATTTGTTGTTTGATCAAGGCTTACCCCATGCATAGATACTAACTCATCAGAGGGTGAATAGATAACCCAGGCTGTGGAAGAAATATTCTGTGTACTACGACAGGAACCATCAGCAAAACTAATTTACGTTTGAGAAGACTCCGACATCTGCAATATCAAGAGTAAAACCAAGATAAGCAGGAATAACGACAAAACACTCCTAAACTAGGCACTCTTTCTCATCTAAAACACACCAACCAAAAAGAAATCTATTCTAACCAGAATCTCCACACCAAACTTTAAGCATAATATATTTTCAGGTAAAGCCCATTTCTGGGTTTACCTAAAGAGACACCGTCAAAATCTACTAATTCATAGGCCCTTTAGCCATCTTTCGCTTAACAACAAAAGGACCATGCCACATGGGTACAAATTTTCCACCCCCTGGCTTATTGTTAGCTTGATCGTATAATAAAACTAGCTCCCCTTCTGAAAAATTATGAGGTGTAACATTTCGATCATACTGAGCTTTTATCCTTTTTACGTGAGTCTCAATTGCTAAAGCAACATCACGTCGATTCTCATATAATTGAGCTAAGTACAACAAACGTTTTTCCTCTTCGAAAGTGGCTGGAAGTAATTCTATGGCTATTTGCAATGACGGAATTTCGCATTCAATGGGTAACACGGCTTCCAACCCATAAACGAGTTGAAAATGAGTGAACCCTGTTGATGTTTTGACTGAGGTTCGGTATGCCCAAAGCACTGAAAATAACATGTTATGCCAATTCGACCGGTGAATACTAATGATTCGTCAGATCATGGTGACTAGAACTTTGTTGATTGCATCAACCATACCATTAGCTTGTGGGTAATATGGAGTAGAGCTATCGTGACGCAGGCCAAGTTGATCTGTTAGCTCTGTCATCATGATGTTTCGGAAATATCTCCCATGATCAGTGATAATCGCTTGAGGAACACTGAACCTAGCAATTATATGATTGAAAAAGAAAATAGAAGCAGTTTTGCTATCTGCCGAAAATGTAGGCATCACCTCCGACCACTTGGTAAAATAATCTACTACAAGGATGATATACGCATGCCCCTCAGCCAAGTGAGGGTTACATGTAATAAAATCGATACCCCATTTTGTGAAAGGACCAACGGCAATGATAGATTGGAGAGGAGCAGGTGAGTACGCATCCTTCAATCAAAAATTTGGCAATTGTGGCATTTCTGGACTGCATTGGTACAACCTTTAAATAAGGACGGCCAGAAATAACCAGCACGCAATATCTTTTGGGCTGTGGCATACCTAGTCATATGACCGCCACATGCTCCAGAGTGACAGTCATTCAAGACCTTTTCAGCTTCCTCATGAGTTAAACAACGACAAAAAACAGAATCCACCCCACGACAATAGAGTGTATCTCCAATAATTTTGTATGGTTGGGATTGGAAACGGATTTTCTTTCATTGAGACCATGAAATTTCAGGCCGAAAAGATTGGGTTTGGAGATAGACAATTATATCACCATACCATGGCTCAAGAGTACTAATAAGAAAAAAATATTCATCCAAAAGGGATTCTTCTGCCACAGTTTCGGTATCAGTACAAGGGAAGTCACACATCAATTCCGCAAAAACCAAAGACTTCTTTCACTTGGATTTTTCAAATTCTAGGTCAAATTCCTGCAAGATAAAAATCCATTTGGAATACTTTCCCCCTAGCAATTGTTTAGTCAAAATATACATCATAGGGTTACAGTCAGAAAGTACCGTGGTTTTGCGTAGTAGAATGTAATGACGAAATCGCTGGATAGCTTGAACAGCTGCCAGAGCCAATTTCTCCACATGCGAATACTTAAGCTCAGTTGGATTGAAAGTTCGACTAAGATAGTAAATCACATGCTCAACATTGAATTCATCTTCCTGAACTAAAACCATTCCAATGGTGGAATGAGAAGTGGCGAGGTACAAAAAGTAATCCTGGTTGTAGTTGGGAGGATGCAATAACGGTGCATGGGTCAATGCATGTTTAAGTGCATGAATAATTTCTTAGCTATCTCATCCCAAAAGAATGGAGTGTTCTATTTCAACAACCTGGTAAAACCTTTCGTTATCTCGACGTAGTTAGGAATGAATCGACGTAAAAAGTTTGTTTTCCCTTGCAAACTTTGGAGTTGTCGAAGAGTCGAAGGTGGAGGTAATTTAACAATAGCTTCAACCTTCGAGGGATCGACACGAATGCCAACTTTAGAAACAAAAAAACCCAGTAAGCGACCCATTTCTATACAAAAAACACATTTGTGTGGATTCAACCTAATTCGATAATGCCTGCATCTCATAAAGATGGCTTGTAAATGAGTGAGGTGATCAGCTCTATGTAATGAATGAGTAGGTAAATCATCGAGATAAGGCTACACATTGTGCTTCATGTCGTGAAATGCATAAGACATAGCCCTTTGAAAAGTTGCTCCGGCGTTCTTCAACCCAAAGGTAATTTGCAATAAGCAAAGGTCCCCCATGGAAAAATGAAAGTTGTTTTTGGTTGATCAGCAGGGAATATGTTAATTTGATTGTAACCGGAAAATCCATCCATAAAAGAGAACATTTCACTACCGGCACAATCATCAATTATTTGATCGATATAGGAGTTGGAGAATTGTCCTTTGGACAAGTTCGATTGATATCCCTATAATCAATACATATTCTTATCATTCCTTGCTTTTTGTTAACATGAACAATATTCAATACCCAATCCGTTAAAGGGATCAGATATATAAAACATGCTTTAAGTAATTTCTCAACTTTAGCTTTCATAGCAGCAGATTTTCGTGGGTGAATCTGACGCAAACGTTGCTGGACGGGTTTAGCATCCAGGTAAGTTTTGATTTCATGGACAACAATTGATGGATCGATTCCTCGCATTTCTTCATATGACCAAGCAAACACATCACATAATTCTTGAAATAGGGCTTTATAAGTTTGGATTTCCTCGTCCGCACAAGAAGCACCTATATGAATGTTTTCAATAATTCCGGGCTTCACTGAGATGTCAATAGGAATAGTTCGAGAAATGTTTCCCAAAATCAACTCAGAATCAGAATGTTTCAATGGATTCTGTGGTTCCTTGACATAATCAGTGGTAAAAATAGAGGAGAACTCATTTTCAAAATGATCAAGCTCAGGTAAAAATGAAGATCGATGATGAAGATCTTCCCATGGTAAATCATCAATAGATAAAATCTCATGAATCTGCACATCAATATGAACAATTTTAGAAAAGGTTGTTGAATCTGAGGTTGAGATTGAAAGTGATTCCTCTTTGACCACATTCATTGGATCGATTTCGGTTGAACTAGAGTTGGAAAACGACTGTATCGCCTGATATGCAACTTCAAATGGACCCACGGGCATGGCATCACCAAATGAATCCACCTCGAAATTGGAAGGAATGATCCAAGGATAATCAAGAACAATAGTGTCTGATGAAATCATATGAATGGTTGCAAAAGGAGGCGATACGTTTGGAGGATGAAAGGAAAAAGTTCCTAGTAAACTAGAATCTTTGACTAATCCCACTCCAACATCCCTGTAAGGGATAGTTGTTTTACCGACATGTTGAATTCTCTTAGAAGAGGTTGGGTTGGATGAAAAGTAATTCAATTGATCTATTGTAACGATCTTTCCATTATAAGGGAAATTTATGAGCCAAAAGACAGATGAAACAACAACAGTCATTGCGTAAGACCAACTGCGACCCAAGAGAAGATTGTAACCTAGAGGGGCATCAACCACCTCCACATCTAGATTAACAGTTTTACCTTCTACCCCTATAGTTAAATCCTGCAGAATGCCATAAGGATGAAACCCTCAGCCTTCAAAAGCCTTCAAAATCGTCGGGGATTGGTTAAGTGTCGGAGAACCAAGTGATTTCCAACAAAAAATCGAAATAATACACGTTGAAGCTCCCTCATCAATCATAGTCTGAAAGCAAGGCCTTTTTTTTACTATCACTAGAATCTGGAAATCCATTTGATGAGGTAAGCGAGGTGTACTATTTTCTAAATCAAAGATAATGAGGTTGGAATCCTGGACATCAACGACTCCTATAGCAGACAAAAGTAATTTACGTTGTGCTGGACATGATTGCAGCACCTCCAAAGCCGATATTGTTGAAGGAGATATAGCTAAATCTTCAACAATGTTATAGTTCTGAGCAGCTTTCGCATGTGGATTGAAATCTGACTTCCGAAGTATACCTTTAGTAGGTGGTTTGATTACTAAGTCTAGATTAGGTTTCTCGATCTGTAGCAGATCGGAACGAGGAGGAGTTCAAGTTGATGGGTTTGAACTAGAAGATTCTAGTTCCTTACCACCAACAGGATTCTTACTTCCATAATCTTGCGATCACCTTGCAATCCTGATGTGGGACATCATCATAATTGGTTCTTCTGAGGCATTTGAAGAATAACCTATCATCTTACTATCTTGAGTGGGAAATGGATCCTTCAAGATAGCAGGTGTTTGAGAACCTTTGATGATTTTTGAAACCTTAGCTCAATGTGGACAATCTCTTGTAAAGTGCTCCTCGTCACAGATGAGACAAGGATAGCGAGGTTTACGTTTCTCGTCAGTAGATTCAGTGTTTTCTGGTTTCTCTTTTGCATTTTTTTATTTTTATTCTTCTCTTTCTTTTACCGCCAGATTTGGATTTGGCTGTAGAATATTCTACAACATGAATATCGGCAGGAACTTCAACGGAAGCTTCTCCTATCGGGGAATCTAGTAAAGTTATAATAGGAGAAGAATTCTTTGTAGATTTCTTCTTACTTTTGGTATTAATTGTACCAATCATACCATCAATGGCATAAGACCCTAAAAGAGTCGCAGTTATTTGATTTTGCTTGGGAAGATCGGGGATTTTTTTGTGTAAAGTACCCATTGTGTATAAACTAAGTCAAGGTACTGAGCTTGAGAAATTACTTGCTCTTCAGTAACGACTCCTGCCTTAGCCACATCCTCAGTGATTTTTGGTAATAAGGATTTAACAAAACATTATGCCAAAATTTGATCCGGGATATAAACTTTCACTAAACATTGTCGACGTCGCCATTCATGAATATGGTTTGAAATATATGTAGACGTTGACTGTGTTAATGAAATTAATAATTCTATGCCATTGTCATATTTGACAGGCAACTGAAAATGAGTTAAGAATGAAGTAGCTAACTGACTGAAATTATAAAAAGAGCTTTGTGGCAACTCAATGTACCACTTAGCTGCGAGACCAATCACAGTGCGTTGAAAAAGCCATAAAAGAAATTGAATCATCTATAATGGAATTTGATGCACACCAGAGGTGATAAGTCATCACATGGTTCGACGGATCCTCTCCAGGTTTTCCTTCAAACTTGGGAATATCACTGTGCAACTTATTAGGCATTGGCGGCCACTACGGAATATAATTAATTGGATCGTTCGTAAGGCATGACAAGTCGGGTAAATCTAAAGTTGCGATGAATGGTAACTGACGGTTAGGATCTCGAAAACTTTGGGACACAAGACCAGCTCCAGTAGGAGGATACCCAAGATAAACTGAAAGTGGATTTGCATTCGGAATATTATATCCTCTCGGAAAACCAGGATTAACCGGACCAAACTGGGGTGGTTGAGGTTGCGGTTGTTGATATGTATACCCAGGGTACGGTTGATATTGATAAACTGGGGTTTGCACAGCAGGACCATATTGATACTGTCCCTAGTATGGTTGATAAGTAAATTAAGGTTGACTTGTGACAACCGTACTTGGACCAGGTTGTCCTACAGGCATTTGAACCGAAGTCTGGATTGTAGATCCAGACTGGGGTACAGAGGTCTAAGGAGTAGATACAAGAATAGTAGAAACCGGAGCTGTCGATACTCCAGAAGTGGGTGGGGTAGATTGAACGGAAGCCGCAGTAGTTGTAGCAGTCGGTTGAGGCAAAGTTCGAGGCGAGCTAGGCCCAGGCTTATGAACTACACCAGGTGCAGAGGTTTGGATAGTAGACTGGACGGGTTGCTGGGTTGAACCAGAAACCATGGGTTGTCCAGGTTGAGATGAAAACTGCACATTAGGTTGCAAAATATGTTGAGTCTGAGATGGATCCCACACCATATTCATTCCGGGGTTAGGGCCCATAACAGGTTGGGCATATTGAGGACCATAACCAAGTTGAGTGTAGGATTGATAATTTCGAGTTCCTTGAACAAAATATTGACCAGAAGGTGGTTGGAAACCTTGAGATTGGTACTGAACTTGAGGTTGATAACCTTGAGGTGGGTACTGATACTGGGGTTGACCTTGAGGTATATATTAATACTGGGGTTGACGTTAAGGCACATACTGAGTCTGAGGTTGACTTTGAGGCATATATTGGGTCTGGGGTTGACCTTGAGGCATGTACTGACCCTGAGGTATGTACTGACCTTGAGGTTGCCCCCCAGGCAGAATTTGACTGCCTTGAGGTTGCCCCCCAGGCAAGAACGGATTACCTTGAGGTTTCCCCCAGGCGGATTCTGACTACCTTGAGGTTGCGGATTTGGAATAGCACCAGACATCATAAGAATTTCTTCTACACTCAATGGTGGAGTTCCGTTATGACCAGTTGATGGGTTGAGGAGACGCTCTCAAAAAAGTACCAGAAACTGACTGATACCCAGATGGAATAGAAAGACCGCCATATAAAAATGTTTCTGGATTTTGAGAAAACATGGATGACCTGTTTGACATATTCGAAGGAGGATAATAACCTTTGGGCATTGGATGAAAAGGAATACGAGGTGGTGAACCAACGAGACCCAGATTTTCTAAGAAGTTCGTCAAACATACGTACCAAGCATCACTTCGAAAAGGACTGTAAAAAATAGATTCACACTCCCTAAGTTCTATAGTCGGTTGATTTTCAAGGGGAGTTATATCCTCATCCGGAATAATAAGTTCTTCAATAGAAATAGGTCCCGTCGGAAGATTCTGGGTAATGACACTTCCTACCCTAGCTGAACCAGGAGCACTAGAAATTGGAGAAGCAAATCTTGAGGATGGAGTAGCAGCAGGTTCAGTTTCAGGTTCAGAAATATAAGGTTCCTCAACGAGTTCACTAGTAGAAGAATCAGGATGAATAACCAAAGATGATCCTCCAGCCTCTGGTGAACCAACTCTACTTTCACTAGGTGTGACAAGAGCTTTTAGCCCTTCAAGCTGACTTGGCATATATTCGAGAGGCTGCCCCCGAAGTCTACGGGATTGTCTCAGTAATTCAGCCACGATTAATTAATTAATTACTTCACATGAAAACAAAGAAAATCTCAAGAAAAACACCTAAAGTCTCTAAAGAACTAAACAATTGAATCACACACCTAACAATATAAGAGTTCAAACCACACACAAACAATATTTCACCATACCGAAAACATTAGCAGGTGATGAAATCCCACCTCGAAGAATTCAATACAGAATGGCGGTTGGAATAGTTACCCCGACAACTTGCTTAATGAAACAGACTGGCACAAGTTTCTCCACAAAACCGTCTCGAGTGAAGATAACCCCCCAAAGAGTCCAAGTGAGTCTAGTCAATGTTTGTTCCGGGTACAGTGGGATCTTCCCTCCACCGTCACCTTAGGAAGAATCATAAAGATTATAGCCACTAAGGTTACCAACGGAAACAAATATACCTGGGGGAACAGTCTACGATCCAATATGCACGCAAGGGCAGAGTAACAAGCTCAATCCCCTTGAAGGCTCCTTGACATAATCCAAGGTTTACCAACAAGTGACCCCAGGCTCCTCGACAATGGTCAATCCGAGGTTTACAATTTTTAATACGTGAATATCTTCTATCATTCCCAATGAGGAAGGATTTATTACCTCACTGGTTCATATATGATCTCGTGCTTCTCCTTTAAGAGGAGCTTTCCCAGATCATAGATGTAACAATTGGATTTTCTTCCTATCGCAAGATCGACTACTTGTTTGTTTAAACTATCTTGGAGAGTTAATTTCTCCCTACTCCAAGATACTAGCATAAGCTATGTTGGTGAGTAAGAGCCCTAGAAATAAAAAGATTGCTAGATGAATTTTAATTAAGCGTTAAGTTTATTGGTTGTTTATTAAGTCAAAAGGTATGGAGATGAAACTTTGTGGTGTGAAGACTCGACTCCAAAATGCTAAAAAATGCACCTAATATGATCAATTCTTTTCCTTTTCAATGAATCTCTAGCTAAAGGAAGAGTTGAGAATGCAATGCTTGAAAAAAAAACTTTCCTTCAACATAAAACGAAAAGAAAAACTTTTGTTTGTTTTTTGTCTTTTTCAAAACACTCAAACGAGGCTACTAATTATGGTCATGAAATAAATCCCTTTTCGTTTCGACACTCAAAACTAGAAAAACAATTTTTCAAAAGAGAAACTAAAATTTCAAGACAACACACTCAAAACTATGAAAAATCTAATCTTGAGATTTAACTTCTTAAAACTAATAAAAATAAAAGCTTCAAATGTTTTTTGAGGATGTTTTCCCTTAGTTATTCAGCAAACTAAGGATTAATTCGTTCAGCAAGACAAATCAACCAAAAACATCCAACTATGTTTTTATAGCAAATGAAATTCACAACTTCACCAAGTTCATTCAAAGTTTGCAAAGAGAAACAAAATTGATTTCTCACCAAAGGAAAATCTCACTAACCAGCCAGACTTATCAAGAAGACAAAAGATTCCAGCGTGATCTAAGGTCTCTTAGGCTTCTAAGCTTCAAGTCACTACAAAGACTGAGTGAAGAGCAAACCAAGCATGCAAAAACTTCTAGAAGTTCATTCAAAACACAACACCAATGGAACTTGCTTATGAGAGACTTTTAATAGGATATATGTAGATCTGGGCAGAGGATAAAAGTAACAAAAAAGATCTAAACTAAACTGGACGAAAAGATTTCAAGATTTTCAAAAGTTCTGACAAGGGCCGCAGGCCCCTAGTGAAACCAGGTGCGGTACCGCTCTATGCAATAAAGTAACAGTGTGGTCAGGTCCGCACTGTAACTTAAGCAGAACATGCAGTCCTCATGAAAATTTATAAAGACTAAAAAATAAATCCAGAACTAACACACTACCCAATCCCACACACATCAAGTAAAAACTAGAAACAAAAAATCAAGTTTCTCAAATCAAATATCAAGGAAAATTAAACAATCAAATCATATCCCCAGTGGAGTTGCCAATTTGTTAAGCGGATAAATCGTTCTTGCAGACAAGACCGATCTCCCTAGTATCAATTGATATCTAGCAACAAGCAGGACAAGCAAATCTACTTTTCTCTATACATAATTCGATTCATTAATACAAACTAAGAGGTGTTATAGACTCTACCTCAAGTCCAACACTAGTTTGTGGCAGCCTTGCTCCAACAGCTTCAAAGAGTATCATTTTAATAACCCGCAAACACAAACAAGCACACATCAGAGAACACCTGCATAGCTAATATAATAAACCATGTTCATCATAGTGATCAAGGAGACTATGAAATAAACCATTAAACACAGCTTATTGACAAAAATAAACTTGATTGTATTAACTTTGAGATAGAACAACTTTACAACCTTGGTGCCTTGATGTTGTACAAGCTCTTCCCAGGGTCCAGGCAGGAATCTCCTCTACTTTGACAAGCCTTACTCTTTCCCAAATGAGATCAAAAGGTATGTGATCTTTCCTCTCAAAAGCTCAATTAGGAAGACTAAGTTCTAGTAGCATATACCCTCAAAAATATTCATCTTTCAACCTCTCAAGTAACTAGCTTAAGGCTTCATTTTATAGTGCAAGGGAAGGAGGTTATAGGTCCACCATTGAAGGATAGAGTCCTCCTTCAAGGGGATAAGCTCCTCACATAAAGGGGTTATCTCCTTAAGGAATGGGATGCATGCACCCTTAAGGAGCGAACTTGCCAGCACAAGATTCCTTCTAGAAGCTTCCAAAATTGACTCAAAGTGAGTTTTCAAGAATAAACTCACGCCTTTTCACTTTTACAGGGGTTCGCACCCATATATCTAGATACAAAGCGGTCAGGTGCACAGGGGACATGACCAGTGAGTGTGGCACCATAGGTAAGGTTAAGAGAAAGTGCGAAACCAGAGTTTTAGAGATTTTTAAGGACTTTCTCTCATTTTCAAAGCTTGATATGCAGAGCTGAGGTTTAAGACTTGTAAAGGAGGTATGTGTGAGTGGTGATAGACTCATATTGATTACAAGAAGTCATGGTGAAAATTTTTTCGTGTAACACTAGGTTGCTATCCATCCTTAGGTAATCGAGTCAGCCACTTTGTACATGGTGATACACCAAACACAACATTCGAGGAGAATTTCTACCCGTACTTCTCGGTTCGCCTGGAGGTATTCTACATTTCACAGTTGCTTGGTAATCCTTTTTCCTAGATCGTCCCTCTTTTGTTTTTTTATGTTATTTTGATTAAAATAAAAGTAATTGACCGTGGATAACATACTCCATGCTCGCTCCTTAGTTGATCTTAGGTTGATACATATGGCGACAAATCTAGAGTCCACCGATCAAGGAATTCCTTTCGATGGGAATCCTAGTCCTTTTCCTCCTTTTGGAAATATTGGTGCTCCTTATATGGCTACATTATCCCTTCTAGGATTTACCATTGGCTTGCCAGTATGGTTGTTTTCGACCTCCTTGGTTCAAACTGTCATGATTTCTCCACAATCGAGTACTCCTCCAATTGGACAAAGTCAACCTCTAGTTGATCCCAAACTTGACCCTTTGCCTTCTTTGTTGGTTGTTTCTTCCTCCCCTTCTTCCTTTTCACCTGGCGAAAGTATTGATACTAGTAACCATGTGGATAAGAAGAAGAAGAAGAAGAAGCCAATTCAGCAAGGGGGAAAAAAAGCAACCATTGCTTCGAATGAAACTTCTAATGAGAAACCATCTCATAAGCCTCACAAAGTTCGATATCCATGCAAGCTTTGTACGGGAGACCGTCTTCTTTGAAATTGTCCTGATATTCCCCAGATCTTAGAAGAATGGTTTTTTCATTCACATCGTCCTATGTCATCAACTTCTGGAGATCATGCTGGTGACACACCATCAACTAGTGGTAGTAAAGTTCATGGAAAGAAGTGTAACGTTAAGTTTCCCTGTAGGTTATGTGAAGGGAATCACCCCATTCACCTTTGTCCCTATCTAGATGAAGCCTAAAAAGTATTGGATAACCATCCTGCTTCTCTGCAATGATTTCCATCTGGTTACAGGAGACTCTCACTTAATATTTCACTAGTTGATGAATTGAATGACCTAAATCAACTGTCGGTCAAACCCACTCTCTCTGAATATGAATCCAATGAGTCTACACCTCACCCATCATAGGTCAAGGAAACAGTTGACCTGATTTCACCTTCAATTAATCGTACCTTTCCCGTAGAGAGTGAGTATGATAACACTCAAGTTATTTTTGTTTCTTCAAATTCTAATGAGTTTGGAGAAAATCCTCTTGTTCCATCAAGACAGGAGGAAAATCCTCCTATTCTTGTAACTCAAGGAGTTAATTCTCCCATTTCTACACTACCCCCTCCAAGTAGTCTAGTCACTTCCTTTGATTGGAATCAACTAGCAAGATGTCATCTTCATTGTTATGTTCCTTTCCAGATCATAGTACAGGTTTGTAATATGATTGTACCTGGCACTATTATAGATGAAGCTGCATATGTGAGTATCATTTCCTCTACTACTTGGCAAGAACTTTTTTCGCCGCCACTTGTGCCTGTTACCCAGAATCTGTTGGCTTTTAACAGAGGAACTAGTCAACCATTAGGGATTCTTCCTCAGTTGCCTACTACTTTTGGAGAAAAAATTATTTGTATCAATGTGATGGTATTCCTAGGCCCTTTAGATTACAATTTAATTCTTGGGCGCGACTATGTTTATGACATGGGATCTATTTTTTCAACACTCTTTCGAGTGATGTGTTTCCCACATGAAGGCAGAATTGTCACCATTGACCAGCTTTCATTTCCTAGTCAAAATATGGCTTCCAGTCAACCATCTTCCCTAAATGGTCCTTTTGTCCCAATGGTATCTTCCCTGCCACGGGTCAATTATGTGGCAACCTGGTCCATGCCTACATCAACTAACGATCAATTTCGTGATGTTGTACATTATGTACTGGGGGCATAGGAACCAGATCTCTCTAATTATCCCCTCCAAAGCATTGTTCTCCCATCTGATGAGAACCTCTTGGAAGTCATCACCTCTTATGCATAGAAAATTTTAGGGGCGAATGTTCGCCCTTTGGCGAAATTAAGGGTTTTAAATTTTTTGTGGGAAAATATTTTGTATCATAGTACATTTTTACAAATCACCTCAAATCGCCGACCTTATATTAAGGGAGAGGGTAAAAAAGGTAAATTTAGCCCTTGAAATTAGGAGTTACAACCTTCCACTCACCCTAATTTTCAAGAATAGGTTTTATTTAAGTGAATACATTCGCCGATTTTCAAGAATAGGTTTTATTTAAGTGAATCCTATGGCCCAAATACCATATTTATAAAAGAGGTATCGTAGATTAATAAAAATATAAATAAATGAGAAGTATGGTAAATAAATAAAACATTTTTTATATTAACTCCATAAGTCACCTTATATACATACAAGGGTGTAAACAAATAAAAATATAAGTAAAGTGGAGGTATGGTAAATAAATAAAACGTTTTTTATACTTTTTATACTTACTCAAAATGTATGGTAAATCAATAAAAATATAAATAAACTAGACATATGGTAAATAAATAAAACCTCTTTTTATATTTAGTCCATAACCCTCGTTCTATTTATGTAGGGTCAAGAAAGAGGTTTTATTTAAGTTAATCCTATGGGCCAAATACCATATTTGTAAAAGAGGTATGGTAAATTAATAAAAATACAAATAAATGAGAGGTATAGTAAACAAATAAAACATTTTTTTATATTTACTCCATAAGTCACCTTATATTTACGAACACTCAAAAATGTGTTATATTTAGGTAAAACCTATGGGCAAAATAATATGGGACAAATACCATGGACTAGATTGCTATTAATACCATGCAAAAAAACATTATTAACCCTAATATTAGTATTAATAAAAATAAAAATGGCACATGGTATTGACCCATGGTATTCACCTAGAATGTAGCCTATTTAAATGAGGGAATTAAACCAGCATAGATCCATCTTTACTCTCGATCTACTAACCCATATTCGCCATGCCTGGTGAGAGATTCGCCAAAAAATTATATATACATATTATATTATTGATAAAATCATCTTCCATTTTTCCTATATACCATGGAGATTCCCCATTTATTATACTTATAAATTTAGGGGGTTCTTAAAATTTTCCCTAGTATGGAGACTGGGAAAACAACAAACAACAGCAGTAACCAAGGACAGACTACCAAACAAACTATGGGATCCAGGAGGACACAGATCAGAACCGCATGATCGGGAGATCATGATTAATTTAAACTTTGGGAGTCTGATGTAGGAACATCTAGGCCTAGCCAGCAATGTGATGGAGTGGTCACATGTTATGCCTAATGCAAGTTTGGAGGAAGATTTGGAATAAATGGAAAATGATCCTCCCTGCATGGAGATCAAGCCAAGTAGTCTAGTTTGTTTAGATTATGATAGGATTTGATTTCTAAATCTATAGTTTATTCCTTCAATTGTGGAGGAGATGGTTAGCTTAGTCATATATGTATTTTCCTGTCTTTTCTAAAAGGAGAGAGACAAGGAAAGAGGATTCAAGAGCATTGTAAGCCTACAGGCAGCATAGGAGAAGAAGGCTACTAACTAGAATAATCAGGCCAGAGAGGGGCAGAGAGCCTCAAACACTCAGATCGAATCGCAATATCAGTGATCAGGGTTCGAATGGTCCATAATTATTGCACTATCCCTTTGGCGGAGATCCGATGCGATATCGCTAATCACTATCGGTGATCGCAATATGCCACTTAACACTTTATTGCTCCCACTCTGAAGTGTCGATGCGATATGTCGACAATCGCATATCGTCGGGGTTTGGGGACAGGCATGTGACCTGCGCCGATCCGATTGAGAAATGTGATATATATAATATTACCCGGACCTGATAAGTCCCAAAAGTGGTGTTTATATTATTTCAAATCCGTTTTTTCGAATCCGCTAAGTGGTTTGCATGATTTCTCTATTTAAATGGGATTTCCGCTTGCGGGCCCAAACTACACCAAGTTTTCCTTAACCACGAGGATTTCTACAGTAAAGTATGAAAACACGGAGCCAGGACCAAAATCATCCGAATACAGAGAAAAATCAAGCATTCGAGGCCTCCACGAGCCGTTTATATAATAATGCATGCAACACTGATTTATTCACAATGAATCCATTACAGAGTCTCGCCCTTGGACTAGATTACAACAATAAAGACCTCTGTCTCAAAAGAAATGCAATCCATCCACTATTTATTTGCTTCCGTTCTATTCACACTCTTTCACTCTCGATTCATTCCCCTCTCTGTAAATACACACATAAGCTCGTAATTACAAGTTTGAGGCTCTCTGCCCCTCTCTGGCCTGATTATTCTAGTTAGTAGCCTTCTTCTCCTACACTACCTGTAGGCTTACAATGTTCTCGAATCCTCTCTCCCTATCTCTCTCCTTTTAGAAAAGACAAGAAAATACATATATGTCTAAGCTAACCATCTCCTCCACAATTGAAGGAATAAACTATACATTTAGAAATCAAATCCTATCCTAATTTAAACAAACTAGACTTCTTAGCTTGATCTCCATGCAGGGAGGATCATTTGCCATTTATTCCCAATTCTGTTCAGAATTTGGCAATAATTAACTACTTAAATGTACTTGAAATCAATACAAATTAAACAACCAAATATTCCTCCAAACTTGCATTAGCCACAACATGTGACCACTCCATCATATTACTGGTTAGGCCTAGATGCTCCTGCATTAAGAAGTCTCATGCCCACAAGAGTTGAGCACAGTGGTTAACGCCATGATCGGTGGTCGACTGAGGCAATATGCAACATTATTGGTGTTTCCCTTCTTATACTTGATATTCAAATGGAATTGTTGCAGGTATGTGGACCACTTCTGATGGCGATCATTCTGCAATTTCCCTTGGGTCTGGATGAACTACAAGGGTCAGTGGTTTGTGTGGATGACTATTTCCTTCCCTAAAATGTAATGCTTCCATTATCGGCAGGCCTGTACAACGGAATAAATCTCTTTGTCATAAGAGGGATACTTCCAAACCGTGTCTGAAAGTGTCTCATTGTGATATGCCACTAAATGCTCGTGTTGAGTACGGACTACCCCAATAGCATAGTCAGAGGCATCTGTCTCGACCTCAAATGGTTGTTGCAAGTCTCGTAATGTGAGCACTGGTGTCGAGCAGAGGTGATATTTCAACTCTGTGAATGCCTTCTATTGAGATTCAGACCAAAATAATTTTTCTTTCACTCCTCCCTTGGTGACTTGACTCAAGGGCCAAGTGATACGAGAAAATCCCAACACAAACCTATGGTAGAAGTTGGCGAGACCTAGAAATCTGTGGAGCTCTGTCAGAGTGGTTGGAGATGATCAATCCCAAATCACTTGGATATTGGCTAGATCCACATGCACCCCCTGCTCATCAATAATGTATCTCAGATACTGAACCTGGGTCATGGCAAAAGTGCATTTCTCCAAATTGGCACATAATTTGTGTTGCCGTAGTGTTTGGAGAACCTGTCGGATGTGGTGGAGGTGCTCTTCCCAACTCTAGCTGAAGATTAGGATGTCATCCAAGTATACCACTACAAATGAGTTGGTGAATGGACGCAATATGTCATCCATTGGCCTCATGAAGGTTGCAGGATCATTCGTTAATCCAAAAGGCATAACCAACCATTCGAAAAGGCCCTCCTTGGCTTTGAAGGCAGTCTTCCACATATTGGAGGGTTCGATTGGTACTTGGTGATATCCTGACTTCAAATCGATCTTGTTGAAATATTTTTGCCCCCTTCAGTTGGTCCAAGAGGTCATAAATCCATGGGATTGGGTACCTATTACGGACAGTGATCTTGTTCAGCACCCGATAGTCAATGCAGAGTCTCCAAGTCCCATCCTTCTTCTGTACCAACACAATCGAGCTCCATAGGGTGATGAACTTGGATGGATGTGACCTATCTGCAACAGCTCTTGAATTTTCCTCTTGATTTCATCATTCTCCATAACGGATCGTCGATAGATTGATCCATTGGGCAGCGGCACACCTAGGGTTAAATCAATGGGGTGCTTGACGTGACAGTGCAGAGGAACCCGTGCGGGGGAGGTGAAGATGTCCTCATACTCCACTATGACCTTTTCCATCTGTAGTTGTCGTGCAGAGGGGCCCTGTCTAGAGGTCGTGGCCACCATCTTTTTCTTTCCTTGAGGGCGTATCATCAGGAAAAAAGATTTCCTGGTTTTGAAAATGAGCTTACTACATTGTTTTGCAGTAACCAAAGAGATGGCGGTAGGATGTGCTACCTCTGGTATCCTATACAACTTATTTCCCAAAGTAACAATAATAGCATGGGGCCTTGATTCATACACAGCATGTCGCTTCCACAAGTATGTTTGTCCTAATAATACATCACAAACATCAAGGGGAGCAACGTTACACAATACCTCATCCATCATGGGCTTGATGTTATATGGAAGGCGACACTGCTAGCTCACGCGAAGATCTTGTCCTTGGAGAAGCCACCTGATGGTGTATGGTTGTGGTCGTTAAGCCCAGCCGCTTCACAACCTCTGCCAAAATGAGGTTCTTTTGGCTCCTGTTGTCGACAATGAACTATAGCGGGGAGCCCTTTACCCACATCTGGGAATGGAAGAGACGCTTCTCCTCCTCTAGATCTTTGGGTTCCTCCTTCTAGATCTTCGTGGTGGCAACGATGGAATCGGGCTCCGCATCGATAATTTGCTTCCCTTTTTCATTCCCCTTGTCAAGTTCTGACTCAGAGTTAGAACATGCATATGATTCTGAAACCTTTAGCTCGGCCACCAGTGACTACTTGGCCCAACACTCACTTGTGTTGTGAGTGAAGCTCTTATGGAACTCACACCACTTTCCTATGTCCTTTTTCGGCTTCGCGACACTGTTCTTTGCTTACAGCTTTGGCGGGTTGTCTTGGGTTGCCCCACCTTGGCTTTGTCCTTTGTTTTGCGGTTTGGGGGCACCTTTCCCTAGTTTCAAATTCACAGATCCAAAATCTCGCTTCTTCTGTTTAAACTTTTGCTCGATCTTGACGACATATTGGTATGCCATGCCGAGCGAGGAGATGTTTAGGAATTCTATTTCTTCCTTGATGTACTTGTGTAGGCAGCCACAGTATTTGAGTACCAAATGCTGCTCTGAATTCTTGATACCCAACTTTGTGCGAAGGGTATGGAAAATATTGGTAAACTCTGACACCTCTTGGTCCCTTCCCTGTCGCAGCGTGGTATACTTTATGTATTGATCCTCATAGCTTCCGACAGGGTAGTACTGCTCCTTGATGGCAATCCAGAATGAATTCCAAGTGGCTGTAGCTGAAAATAGTGAGGTTGTACTTTCATCCTTATTCTCGTAGTAGGTTTCCCACCAGTCCTTGAAGCGGGGGGCGGCTTTGAGAAGAGCGAAAGTAATAATTTCCCGGCTAAGAAAATCATGAACAGAAAAATACTCTTCTAGCAGATTTAACCATTTATCTACAACATTTGCATCTATCTGGCCCTCAAATATGGGAATGTAAAAGTTATCTTGTACCTTAAAGTAGATGTGTCACCCCTGGGTAGCTGCTGAAGGATGTTAGCAAAGTTGTCCATCATCGTGTTCCTTTGTCGCTCGAGGGCCTCTTCGAGCAAAATTTTGATAGGATCTCCTGCCCCCTCATCTTTTTTTTCATCTACCATGGGAGGCCATCGGGATTTGCGAGGCTAGTCTTATAAAGGTTCAACCAGTTCAATCCCTAACTCCTTATATCACGACCTCGTTGGGGACATGCAAAGAAAGACAAAGAAAGAGAAGACCGCTCTGATACCACTGATCCAGATTTAAATAAGAACGCAAAAAATTATAGATATAACCATACATATGGATATGCAGCACAAATAAATACTTCATTTCATTACTAAAAAATACTGAAATATGCTTACAAACAGAAATGGAAATAAACTAGCTAGGGCGATGGTAGCTTATCACTGAGAAGGGATGTGGCGGCTACATGCTTCTGAACTGTGTTACAATGAGACTCGAAGGCCTATTTATTGTTGAGAAACAATGGAAAACCCTAAACATCCAAAAACCTAACCCTAGAAGATGAAACACCAAACTATGGGCCCCGTTTGGGTAAATTGGTACATCAACTTCTCAGGGTCATTCCTTTAGCATACGATCTCTGTTTGACACGCATAATATCTCATTAGAAATATCTATCCGAGGACTACAATGGACCCATGTTGTTCCCAATTTTCCCAAAAAACATCATTTAGGGCCTCAAAACGGCTCCAGAAGTTCAGGACCCGAAAAACTGCTAAAAATAGTAAACTGTGCTACAATTAAGGAAACTAGAAAACTAAAAGAAACAATGGTGGGGATCCAAGTGGACTTGGTGGGTGGCCAACAATATCCACCTAGATCACAACCACAGGCACCCATCGTGCACTAGACACAACAATTGTTTTATTACGATCAAATTTATGGGAGCGCGGTTGTAATGTGGCACCTAGAGCATATTCAACAATCCTGCTTTCTCCACCCCTCAAATCCACTTCACTGGCTCCAGCGTGGTGACACTAGGTGGGGGAATCGCTCAGTATCTGCCAAGTCCCAATCCTCTAACTTCATATGTGGGACACATGCCAAGCGTGGAGCTTCAAATGTGATCTGATCGGGTAGCAGAGGTGTATTGAGCAGAAATTTTCCCTCATCTAGGTCCTTCGGGATCTTCACCTTACCCCTGCACAAATGGATGTATTCAAGTAGCTTTGAGATAATGTCTACTCCTTCGATATCAATAACCTCTGTGCCTTCATTTATGCCCTCATTGGATTCTAGGTTTACCACCTTTCCTTTCTCCTTCGCGGTGGGCTTCTCTTTCTTCTGGTGCCTCCTTGGCGACTTGCGCACCGACTGTGTCGCTTTCTGTTTGTCTTTCTTTGTCTTAGGCCCCTCTCTTGTTAGCATAGGCCTCAGCTTAGGCGACGTCGGTGAATTTTGCACGTCTGCAGGAACCTCCACACTTATGACCTCAGGGGAAGCTCCCTTAGAGGCCATCGATCCTCCAGCACTTGCAATTTCCGCGGGTGCCGACATCAGACTATTAAGGAGCTCCTGGGTTTCCTTAGGAAGCCTATTAAACACGGACTAGCCACCAAAGCCTCAAAACTCGCAGGGTTCATGCACAACTGATAGCTCGACACCTCAACTCTCATAATGCAAAGTGTTTTTTGTAGGGAGGCCATTTGTAATTTATAGGAAAATTTGAATTCAAAACTGACCGTTCCCCCAAAATCAGTTCATAAATGCTAGATTGGAAGTATATTTTCAAAGATCTTGCATTTAAATTCTATCTTAAATGTCGCTGCCCGCGCCCCCCCCCCCCCCCCGGACACTCCTCTTAGCCGTTTTCTCACTATCAAATCATGAACAGTGACTGTAATGGTCACTTTCTAGCTACTCTACGCGGTCTCTCCTCCTATAGCATAGCTACCTTCACGCTTTTGCTGATGCTATGACATTCTTCCATCTCGCGCAGTCCCCGAGTCGCGCAGCTCTACAATTCAGGCAGTGTAGTTTATAGTCTCACACCTCCTTTTAGTTGCCTGGAGTGCTAAGACTGTTCTTCCATCATACATTCATCTGGCTGGATCCCTGGTGTATGGCTCCAATCGGCTGCCATTTACCTTTCCAGGAAATGGACCTCCATTCAATTTCACCAATTGAACTGCCCCACCATCGGTAATCTCTTTGATGACATATGGCCCCAACCAATGCTTTTGAAATTTTCATGGAAATTTATCAAAATTGTTGTCATATAATAAAACTAAATCATTTACCTTAAAGGTGCGCAATTTGATGTGTCGATCGTGCCATGCCTTTTCGTGCTTATTTTGAACTTGTTGATGGAATCCAGCCAAAAACCTGTCTTCTTCAAGCTCTGTCAGTTGCACAATCCTTTCTTATAGGGCTCCAGATTCCGCCATTCCTATGAACGCCACTATGTGTAGACTAGGTACAATATACTCTATTGGCATCACAGCTTCTACACCATAAACTAGCCTGAAGGGTGTCTATCCAATCAATTTCTTACAAGTAGTTTTGTAAGCCCATAGCACCGTGGGAATGCGCACATCCCAATCATTCATTTTTCATTGTAAACCTTCGTCATCGCATTCTCCAATATCTTAAACAATGTAAACTTTGAAACGGGAACTGATACTGTTACCCGTTTCGTAGAGATAACAAAAGAGTGACCCGATTTTGAAAAGGGGAGATGCAAAACACAGATATTTTTTTTAGAGCATAACTTTTGGCACTTCAAATTTTTTTATGTACATTATGTTTTAGAATGCTAGTAATATGCATGCTGACTTAAAAAAGGGAGTTGTCTATAATGCGACTTTTTGGAGATTCCGGTGACTTAATCTGGCGGAAGAAATGAGGTTAAATCTTGATTTTTAGCAGTTAAAATGGTTTTTTAACTGCATATTTGGATTCAGCGCCCTGGAAAACCCCTGGGAGCCATTGATTGTGCAGAAACTAGCTATCAAACATGGGATTCCAATGAATTGGTGCCGGATTTTGACCGGAAAAATCCGCCAGAAAGGCTTTCAAAAAGTCGCGTTATAGACTACTGCTTAAAAAAGTGGTGATTCTGCATCAGGGCCTTTTTTCAAAATACCTATTTTTTGACTTTAAATTTTCTAATGTATGAAATGTAAATAATTATTTTTCTAAATTTAACAAATTTTTTGAACACTTTAAATTTTTATGTCAATTTTTTTATTAAAAAAAAACAAATATAAAAATATATAAAAAAAAAGAGACCAAGAAAACATAAATGAATATATGTGTATATGTGTATATGTGGAACCAATAAAAAAGCTCGCAAAACAACAAACAGAAAAATTAAAAAACTATAAAATTAAGTAACTAAAATAGGAAAATTTTAAAAAGCATTAACCAAAAAAAAACCTAGATAAAAAATAAAAATTAAAAAAAAAAAAAATAATAATAATAATAATAATATTAAAATCAAGATTAAAAATTTAAAAAAAAAAAACCAAAAAAAAACAAAATATACTCAAACTAAAAAAAAAACAATTAAAATTTTAAAAATATATATTTTTTTCCCGAGGAGAAAAAATCCGTAATTTCCATTAATTTCAGAAAATTACATATTGTAGATGCTAAACGCATATGCAGAAGTGTGAGCAAAGCCACTTACAATAAAAATACTTCAAGAGAAGTATTTCAAAAAAGCCCATAAACTGGGCAGCAAGTATGAGTATGAAATCCCCAAACCAGTCTGCAAAAAGCAGAACTGTGGAGGACACCCATACCCAACATAACAAAACAGCCAAACAAAGCAAAAAAGCGCCTGAGGAGAGAAAAAGATACAGAAAAAAAGCCACCCAAACCAAGAAGGAGAGGCACGAAATGAGGAAAGAGTAGCCAAGGTAGCCACTCCTCCCTCGCCCCCTCAAAACTCTCCACCTGAACCAGAGACTTTAACTGCCCCAAGCTTCCTCAACCACCTGCAGCAACCCCACCAAAATATAGCCATGTTGAAGCGGCCTGAAACTGTGCAGAGAATAACACCTCCACACCCCAGATCCCTCAACGCTTCAACAAACCGCAAAGGAAGGCCAGCGAGCCACTAATAAAGGCACCATCTGCCACAGAAAAGGAACCCATCTGGTCCCAACCCGAGCAGAGGTGAATCAGGGGGCAGAGGCGGCTAAGGTAGCCACCTTGCCCCCATGAAGAGTAAAATCTGAAGACCAAAAAAAGAACCCCGCTCCAATCCGCAGCTCAGAGCAAGAAAAACACCAAAAGAACAGAGCCTTTGATGACCGCCAAGTAGAGTCTCACGGAATGAACGAGCAGAGGGCCGCCGAACCCCTCAAAGCATAGACACTTGTCTCAGCCGCGCAATCACTAAGCAAAAATGGCCCGGAACACTTCCGTTCAGAGCCCAAGGCCGAGCGGACAGAAACGCAGAGCTGAAGCCGAGGACAAAAGATACGGGACAGTAGGAAAAAAAGGGGTTGAAGAGGCAGTGCCGCTTCAGGCTGTGCAGGACCGATAAAACAAATGGGATCGATCAAAACCCCGATCAGACCACCGGCAGCACGGAAGGTGACGAAGCTCCAAACAATGGCGACTTAGAAGTGCCTCCAGATACAAGGGCGGCCCAACTTCCTCACCTTGACGACGGCAGCAGGAGCAGAAACCCCTTATATATAAAACAATATATAATAATAATAATATATAATATAATATTAAAAACATTTAAATTAAAATATAATATAAATGTTAAAAAAAAAAAACCACCCATTTAAAAATTAAAAAAAAAAACAATATTTTCAATTTTTAAAAAATAAAAACATTTAAAAGTATTTAAAAAAAGCATATATAACGAAAACTTTTAAAAAAATAATATCGCACGTAAGCTCTGGCCATCCAGCCACAACCCCACGGCGCTGGGCGGTTGGCAATCGATCTCAGAATCGGATAACCAACGCCCATGGGCAATCAGCGGTGGCTATCTGATTCTCGAAATCATATAACCACGCCGATTGCCCGTGGGGGTGGCTATCTAATTCTCGGAATCGGATAGCCATCGCCCAGCCACCCCCACGGGTGGTCGAGCAGTGGCCATCTAATTCTGAGAATCAGATAACCACCACCCGGCCACCCCCACGAGCGGCCGAGCAATGGCCATCTGATTTTGAGAATCAGGTAGCCACCGCCCAGTCGCCCGTGGGGCTGGCTGGGTGGTGGCTATCTGATTCCGAGAATCAGATAGCCACCCCCATGGGCAACTGGACGATGGCTATTTAATTCTGAGAATTGGAT
>APFE030744899.1:127579-139317 GCA_000404065.3 Pinus taeda
TTTTTTTTTCTATGTAAAGACTAATTCTATTAAAAAAGTAAAAATATAGTTACAGAGTGGTCGAGACCTCAAAGGAGGTTCAGGACGGTCCAGCAAGACAAACAGATAGTGCCAGAATTGGGATTTACCAAATACAAAAGCCGAGAGCTGTATATAGAAAGCAGGGCAAAGTGATAGCTCTCAGAAAAAGATAGATTATAATCTGTAGCCATACTGACTGCACTGCCTAGATGTTCATGGGCAAAATTACAAAGCCAAAAATTTGAAACTATAACATGGCTACAAGCCTGAGGCAGAAAGATGTTAACAGAAGCCATATAGGCATTACAAAAAAGGGTGAAGAACAGAGAGAGGACCAAAGAAGCAACCATAACCCAGAAGTCTTCAAACAACTGAATCGTTTTCCAGAATCTCCTCCTCCACAGGGCAAGGATAGCCCATCCACGTGTCGTCCACATTCTCCTTAAGAGCTGAATCGTTGCCGTCTGGAGGAGTTGCCAACTATCACGTGCCATCCGTGCCATCCACTGGTCGAGCAGAAACTAGAGTGTTCTGTTGATTGCTATCAGGAGGCTTGGAGATTTCGTTGGCATTTCCTTCAGCCTGCGAATTGCCACAATTGAACCCGAAACCCACATCTACCCTCTGCTGCACGCTACCTCCTGGAGATTGAGTTGAAGGGGTGTTCATATCAACAGTAAGCCGAGCTTCTTCCTCTGAGAAGATAACCGTAATGTTGGCCGAGAGAACAGGTTGGTTAAGGCGACTGTGAAACGTGAAATGGATGGTTTGAAAGGAATTATGCGGGAGTGGCCTACTACTTTCAGAGGTGGGTGAAGTTGAGGCCAGAGGGATGACAGGCAGAGGAGCAGGCTGAGAGCGCCCACGACCTCCACGACCGCCACCTCGTCGGCAACTACCACGACGACGAACCATGGGCACAGTAGCAGGATAGCCGAGAGGAGAAGAAGAACAGGGACTAAAGCATATGCCAGAGTGAGGGTGCCTGTAATCCCTGAAGAACCAGACATGCAGCGCCACCTTCAAACCATGACAAGAATGAGAAACCAGCGATAATTGCATGGGGGGAGGCCAGGGGTATATATTAACAGGGAGAGCCGAGGCCGCCATTAAATTAGAACCTGGTGAGATTTCTCGAGCCCTCTGCGCAATCAATTTCGCGTGAGGAGTGATCTGCCTGTATAAAATATAAATCATTTCCATCTGCGGGAAGGCCTGGGAAGGTGCGCAGTTCTGCCACCTGCTGTACCAGCTGCCGCCATGACATTGAATCGTCATAAATTAACCTTTAATGCACCCACATCCGGGTAAATTTTCTATTTTTACTTAATTTTATAGTATTTTTAAATTATTATTTTTCCCAAATTTTTAATTGATTTACCACAATAAAAATATTATATATATATTTGAAAAATGTTGTTTTTCTTATTATTTATTACTTTAAATTTTTATTAATTTTTTTTTATATTCTATAGGTTTAATTTTTTTTTTTTTTTTTACATTTTTATGATTGATTCTTTTTTATAAATTTTATGTTTTGTTTTTAATATTATAATTTTATTTACGTTTTTTTTTTTTTTTTTTTCATGCTTTTAATTTATTGTTTTTTTAATTTTAATGTTTTTCGAAGTCATAACAAAATCTTTTACACCATTATTTCAAAATGTTGAAAATTTACCCAAAAAAAAAGGTGTTGTTCCAGCATCAACACTTTTCGCTTTGAGGGTGTTTTTTGCACAATTTTTGCACATAAAAATTCAGTTTTACTGGCATTTTTTTAAAATGTTGGAAATTGACCCTAAAAAAAATCCATCATTCCATTATTAGCAATTTTCATTTGTAGGTTGTTTTTTGCACAATTTTTGCACAAAAAATTCTTTCTCACTGCCATTTTTAAAACATGTTCAAAATTGACCCTTAAAAAACCATCATTTTAGTATACACACTTTTCGTTTTTAGCATTGTTTTTCATGTTTTTTCAGGGTTTTTTGGGCAGAGTTCTCATTTTGTGTTTATAGTTCCTATTTCAAAGTTTACATTGTTCTTATTAAATGCTTCAACCATACCATTAGCCTGCGGGTGATATGGCGTGCTCCTTTGATGATAAACTTGGAATTTCTCCGTCAGCACGTTGATCATTTCATTAAGGAAATTTGTACCATGATCGCTCATCAAAATATTCAGGTAACCAAACCTAGTCAACACATATTCAAAGAGAAACTTTGTTGTTGTTGCCCCTGTACAGTCCTTCACGGGCTATGCCTCCGCCCATCTGGTCAAATACTCCGTCGCAGTGATGATATACCACGCACTCGTCTTCTTTCCTAGAGGTTGAATCGGGCCTAAAAAATCAATGGCCCATTTCTCGAATGGTTGTAATGACACTTGCAGATTTAGAGGCAGTTCATCCCTCTGCGATGGCATGTCCATCCTCTGACATGCATTGCATTCCTTACAGTAAGCCTTGGAATCCTTATACAGTGTCGGCCACCACAACCCAGCGTGTAAAACCTTTTGCACTGTTACTTTTCCTGCATAATTTCCTCCCGCAACTCCTCCATGACCTTCAGCGAGGATGTTGTTCCGTTCAAAGTCAGGTACATAACGTTGCATAATTTCATTTGAGCCCATTTTATATAAATGTCCTGCAATGAAAGAAAAGTTTGCCACATGCACCACCAACTCCTTCTTTTGTTGACTAGTATACCCTTCTCGAGTTGTCCCCGTCGTCGGGAAGTGTATGATATCGGAAAATTGATTGTAAGCTATGCACACCACAAAGAGTTGCGCGTCAGGGAGTCTTTCCTCTAAATTAGTAGACTCCTCTCCTGTTTCAATGCACGATAGATAATCTAGTCCTACATTCAATTGTCTTGGCTTCACAATGACTTTGAAATCATATTCCTGAAATAGAAGTAGCCATTTGCATTTTTTCCCCCCCAACGCAGGCTTGTTAACCAAGTATTTCAATGCAGAATGGTATGTATACATCTTAAAGTGTCCACCTAGCAAGTAGTGTCTGAAATTCTGGAGTGCGTACACCATAGCCAAACCTTCGTACTTTGTCGTTGAATAATTCTTCTCAGCTTTAGAAAACTTCCTACTTGCAAACGCTATAGGGTGATCTAACTCTCCCTCACCGGCGTGTGTCAGTACTGCTCCAAGTGCAATACATGATGTGTCCACATGCAAATGAAATTCCTTCTTCCAATCTGGGAAGACTAGGATTGGCGCAATGGCCATCTTTTCCTTTAAAACATCCAAACTTCGTTGACATTCTTCATTCCAACAGAATGTAGCATCCTTCTTTAGAAGCTTCTCCATCGACATGGTAATCTGGGAATAACTCTTGATGAACTTTCTATAGTATCTCGTTGTTGCGCGTAGTTGTTTCACACTTCTTGGCGCCTCCAAATTAATTATAACTGCTATCTTAGCTGAGTCCACCATTAATCCTTGTCTACACATCACATGGCCCAACAAGATTCCAAAAGGGACACAGAACCAACATTTCTTCAGATTGAGCGTGATCTGATACCTCCGGCATGTTTCCAGCATCAAGCGTAGGCTGGCTACATGGTGTTTCACCGGCCTAAACATCGTCCAATCATCCAAGTATAGTTCCAGAAACTTATGAATGAAGTCCTTAAACGATGCAATGACTACGTGCGAAAATATCGTCGGCGCATTCTTTAGTCCAAAATGCATTACATTATACTGAAATCATCCCCATTCAGTTGCGAAGACTGTCTAACTACTATCTTCAGGTGCGATCTTGATTTGATGGTACCCTGAGAACCCATCAGTGAACGAATATGCTTCCTTCCATCCTACATTATCCATCACTTCATCAGTGAACGGAGTTGGGAAGGGATCATGCACGTAGGCGTCATTCAACTTCCTGAGATCTATGCATATCCTTATTTCATCCTTCTACTTCTTTTCCTAAACTACTATTGGGATCACCCAATCAGATTCTTCCATTGGCTCAATAATACCTGCTGCAAGCATTTTATCCAAATCTAAGTGGACCTTTTCTTTATACTTCGGATTGAGGTGGTAAGAACTTTGCTTGATCAGCTTCACATCCGGTTTCAACGTAATTTTCATAACTCTCAGGTCCCCTATTATCCCCTTTAAGTCTGAGAACTTTGTAGGGAACAAGTCCTAGTATTCGTGGAGTAACTCAGCGACCTTGTCCATCATAGCATCATCCTAGTAGTCCCTATATTCGCAAACTTCGGCTCCATCTCTGTCTTGATGTTCACTTGTCTTGTTTTCATTGGCGCGGTGATATCTAGGTTTTCTATCTCTGGCCCCTCAACTTCGCGGTGTCTTTCTGTTTCTAGGATATTAATGTTCCTTGGATCCTCATCTTCTTCTTTAGTAGTCACATTGTAGCACTCTAGCGCGTGGCACAACTGGGTGGTCAAATCCTGTTGAATCAAATCCAAGGGATCTTGTGGTATTCTGAAGATAATTTCTTTGACCTCCAGTAGCGCTTCATCAATGCACTCAAATCCATCTTCAAAGCTAAATGTCATCAAAAATCCTTGTCTCAAAAAAACCAACTATCCATGTCATGGCAGAGCTGTGTCTCCAAGTACCAATTCATAGGTATCACATCCAAGGTGTGACAGAACACATGCACCCACTCTGGTTGTAGTTCTGCTCCATAAGCATCCGTCCATTTGGCTAAGTGATCGCATGGATCACTCCTTCCATCGTATTTCTCTGTCAATCGTAACTTTGGGCAACCAAACCTCACCCTCATCATTCTTCTATATTTGTGCCATCCATTGAAGTTGTCTTTATGTGTACCCCACCATCTTGTAGGCGTAGCACGCAGCGCCAAGTCCAAGACTTGGAAGCGATGCTTCTTTGGCACTTGCCTTTCAAATGCATCTAGAAATTTATCAACATCAATTAAACCATCATAGTAAGGAAGACTTCTTACCTCCGATGATACGCAACGCAGCGATTTGGTCATCATGTTAAATCGTAGCGTAGATACTTCGTGCAATCTATTTTGTTGTGTTCCATTTCCTCATCTGAGTCTGATGTGCAGGAGCTTTCATGATGCCATGCAAGATGTCCATCGGCTGTCAAATTCACCCAATATTGATCCCACGTTATTATCTTATAAATCTGGCCCAAATCATCATCACTTTCGTAATCGTGGACCGGTTCAATGTAGCACGGTCCTTCTGCAAGGTCCAACGGTACTACTATGCGGAGCGATTTTATTTCAAATGACATCATTCACTTCTTCAAATTAATCATCTCGTTCATGTCGATAGCCCAGTCGATCCCAAGGAGTGCAGGGTAGGGATTGTTGTCATCCACAGTCTCTATCACTTCAAAATCGGCCAACGCGCTCACACCTTCAATATCAACTGTCACTCCTTGTAGTATTCCCATGGGGATAATCTCTTGTTGGTTTGCCATCCTCAATTGAATAGGAGACCACTGCAGCATAGGTCTCCCCATTCTCTCCCTTATCTATTTAGGCAAAAGATTCGTGTCAGACCCTAAGTCCAGAATAACTTAGTCCATTTCATATTCTCCTATTTGCGTAATGAGTCTCATCTTCCACTCTGTTCTTGTCTTATGCTTACCAATCTTCCTAACCACGCGCGGGCGATTAGGAGTATTACCAGCACATTAATTGATCAACTCATGTAATCCCTTGACAGCCTTGCTATCTCAAAGCAGCTTTATACAGGTCTCCAAAAATGTAGTAAGCATGGAAGGGCCCATTTCTTCAGACTTCTTATCCTGACTTCCTAAGGTAGAAGCCTCAATGAAGCTTTTCTTTGCTTCCATGAAGGTTTCCTTCACGTACTCCAAATCAAAGCCAACCTCCTTTTCTGGAGCTTTGAGGACCCATTCACCTTCTTCAGGATTATTTCCCTTATCTTCTTCAGTCGTCATTCCACTTTGCAGCACAATGTTCACATTAGGATCCTCTTCGTGGGGTTCAGTCCTCATCATCTATAGATTATGGGTAGGTTGTTGAGGTTGTGCCCTTTTTCCGTGTATCTTAGCTAATAATACATGGCAGTCTTCTGTCGCGTGGTCAAACTGAGTGCAATATCTACATGACAGGCGCATTGAGTTCGTGCATTCTTGTGCGGTAGTGTCCTGGTCCCCCACATTTGTAGCAAATCACCTGTCCTCAACCTCTACCAGGTCCTCCTCCACCTCAGCCTCGCCCGCGCCCCTGAAATCCTCCTCGCTTTCCCCCAGTGCCTTAATCTGAAAGCCGAGTTTTTTCCTTCACTCTATCTGTGGGTGTTTTGTCCATCATTAGCTCATAGCTACAATGATTATGCTCATCATGACCCATCGATTGACAAAAGTTGCAGAAAATTTGTTGTGGTGTTTGTACAAATTTCTGCAGCAGGTGACAATTGTCGGAAATGTGTTTTCCAGCTAGCTGACGGATAGCACACCATAGTGCGGGCCTTGTACTTGGCCCTGCTTGAGCTTTCGGCCTGAGAGGCATCAGCCCTCCTATTGCAACATAATTCATGAAGACAAGGCAGTGATCTTTGTCATGCCCCTGGCTTTTACATTTCAGGCACCATACTTCTTTGCGCACCTCTATCTGAACTGCTCTATCCTTCTTCAGACTTTGAAACTCTAGGCAAAGGTTCTACAACTATGCGTGAATCTGTTGAACTCTCAAATTAGCATCCTGCAAAGGCATCTCATGCAATCTCATTGCAATCTCCAGGGCTTCTACCTAGGTCCCAATTTTTTGTTGTGATAAAGCAACCCTTAGATGAGGCAGGAGTGAAGCCACTAACCATTCACAGTGCTGCCCATCTATAAGATTCATGTTAGCTTTGCAGATTGTGGACTTCAATCTTTGATCTAGATCCCAGGGTGTCTTTCCAGGCTTCATCATGATCTCCTTGAATCCCATAATTGATTGAGCTTCAGACTTAGGCCTATTGAACTCCTTATTCAGCACGGTCTGAATATCTGCTAATGAAGAAATCGGTTATCAGTGCAATACTTAAAGTACCATTTCAACGCTCATTCCTGTAAAGTAGTGACCATTTTTGCTTTATTCATTTGATCGTCCATTATACCCTGAGCCTCCCATACGGCCTTCACGACAAACCAAAACTGGTCCAAGTCCTCTGTTCCCGAACCCTTGAAAACGGGCAACTTTACTACATTCACAATATTCAACGATAGCGGAGGTGGTGGCGATGTGGGTGAAGGTGTATGCAGCAGAGGTGAAGATGGAGGTGGTGTGGGTGGATGGGGTATTCGCGGGAACCCTTGTCTTATCAATTGAACAACACTCTGAAGAGAAGCCTGTACTGCTTCCTCCTTGTCACTCAGAGGAGGTCGAATTAGCGGGCTATATTCAGGGCTTGTTTTCCCTCTGTCCCTGAAGATCTTTCCACTTGGCATAGCTCCAAACATCAAGGTGACTGCATAACCCGCTTTTCACACAAGAGCATCTTAATCCAAGTATTTAAAGTCCTTAAACACTTACCTCACAGTCCCTTGAAGAAGCGGTGCTCTGCTTTGCTGTAACTGACTAAAGTATCAACCGCAAACTCTGTTATGAATCCTCCTATGATACGATCGAGCTAGTGATCGACAGTGTGGTGCGATCTTATCTTCCAAGGCTTCCAATATCTGCACTAACTCCGAGGTCCACACTATCGGACTGTCAAGCCTCCACCTTCCTTGGCTGTCTACCAATTAGCGATCCACTTGTATAATTCAACTAAGAAGGAACATAAGAATATTTTGTGTATCTCTGTGTATAGATATCTGTCCAACCACTATTCTTTCATCAATCGCGGGTTCATGTTCTCTTGCGCCATGAATTCATGGATCTTTCTATCCAACTAGTCTTCAATAGTTGGATTGGGGTGATGCGACATCACACATCTCTTTATGCAAATCTCGGTCCCGGTAACGGAACCATTTGTTGGCTTAGTGGGCCCTAACCCAGGTTCAACGTTAATTATCCAAGCAAATCCCTACACTACTGGTGCTTTCGGCATCAATCCATGGAGCGCGGACTAAAGTCTCACCCGAAGCAGTATGGGGGGATGCAGGAACTAAGTTTCTGCACCCAGAGATGGTAGTGATGTCGTTTTATACCCTAAACTCGTCTTCATGTAGATAGATAATCCTTTTAGGGCTTATCGATATACTTCTCTTATTTGGCTTCGAGACCTTCGTGAAGGTCTGCGATCGTCCTTTGCGGACCCTAAACAAGTGATTTATCTACTTACATGCTTCCGTAATTATTCTTACCTCTATATTTATCTTGATCAGCTTAAGCATCAGATAACTTCAACATGCATTAAGGTATTCTTTGCGTAAACAGATATAGTTACTTGCATTCATGTAACAAAGTAAAACATATGGATTCGCGCATTAATATAGCATTAAATCATACACCCCATATTCTTCATAATATAGTCGTATGCATTCATAACAGAAGTAAATAGATAAAACATATGTAATTCCAGAATAGTCCTCTTTATTAATGCTTCAAGTCTTCTTTACAAACTCTAACTATCCTGCACACACAGCTGCAGGAATCCACACACTCAGCTGCAGACTTCTACCCTATGCCTCTGTGCACACAGCTACAGAGCCTCTTTCCTACACTAAGACTCTCCGCTCTTAGCTCTTACTGACCTATTACATCAACATCAATGACCAAATCTAATCTGCCTTAGACTCTTCTAAGACTTCTCTTTTTATCTAATCCCATGGTCCGTGGACCATGGATAAATCTCCTAAAGCCGACATGGCTTACATAAATGAAGGGAAGAAACCCTTTATGACACTTTACATCTTTGTGCTCTGTGACCACAAAACGCAGAGACTTTACACTTTTATACAAAATCTTGGGCTTTCAGCCCCAAAACTTGGGCTTTTAACCCCAAAAATGACCCTAGGGGACTCTGTCCCAACACCTTTACATCCCTTCTGGCTCGAACTCTCTTCCTCTGCTCAACCTCTAGAGATGGATAGCTCGGTCTGAAAAAGAACTCGCTCTCCAAGTGTGTCTATCTCCAACCCCATCGACCTCCTCTTATAATATCTAGTTGGATCACCAATGGCCATGATTAAGTCCTTAGCGACGTATAAGATCATTTCTAAGTTGATCCATGTGAGTTTCTAGATAAATGTCACATTTCTCAATTAATTGTTATTAATTAATCATTTTCCCTAAGTTAGACTTAGGAAAATTTTAATTACTAAGTGAATTAATTGAGTTGCTTCTAGGTGGATTTTCCATAGACGATTTATGGGTTATGGAGCTTTATTGTTTCTTAGCCTCTCTGACCAAAGTCGAGACTAGAACACCATCCGATGCTACAAAAGCTAACACTCCAACTTAGCGAGGAAGGTGTTCACCCAATCTCCATAACATCCTACATACACGTTGTTGATGACTGACCACTGTAACCACTTCCACTACCCACCAACTACTACACGACTCTGATTCATATGCCACATTGTCACTGAATCACCCTGCATCTGTGCTATTGTTGACATTGCAATGTACAACCTATATTGTTGCCAAATCAACACTATGCTGCAACTGATAACATGTTGTTGTTGTTGTAATTATTTCAACTAAAATCCAAAATACTAAATATATTGTATCTATGGACTGAAACTAGTATTTGCACTATTTACTGAGTCTATATGCATTGTCTGTTGAGCCTATGTGCATTGCCTACTGAGTATGTTTGCACTGCAACTGCATTGTGCTCCTTAGCATCTCACTGCAACTAGTAATGCAACTATCCCTCAAGATCTAATTGCGTCATCTAACACTGATCCATATGCTATTGAATATTGTGGGCCCTTGTAGGAAGGGTATTGATCCAAGAGACAACACCTATGCAATGCTCACATCAATGGACCCTACCCAACTTTGTGCAACTATGGAGTCTAGAGCTCAATGTCTCCCCACCTCTCTCCTGGAGGTATAGTTGCATACAAAGCGAAATCATCAACCAACCTGGAGGACAACTGATCAATCTCTATCGAAGTTGTTGTCTGCTCTTGCTTCTCCTTTTTATCCTTCTTCCTCTGAGGAAATTGAGTATTGTAGTGACCCAACTCACCACACCTAAATAACTTGACCTTCGACAGGTCTTTCTTTTTGTTTTCTCCTCCCTACTAGCCTTATTCTTGATTATGAATTTTCTTTGCCTTTCCCTTCGATGCAAGGGCTATGTTCTCCTCCTCTTTCATGCTCTTCAATCCTCTACTTCTTCCATCAAGACTACTCTTGTCTAGAGCAAGTCACATCTCCTCCTACGTGAAATAAGCCCACAATCGATCCCACCCTGGTATTTGATCTTTTGCCTTAGATGAAATTAACCCACTCCTTGTTGAAATCATTGATGGCTACAGTCACTAATTTAGCTTCTTTTGGAGTCTCTCCAACTGTGAACAACTCATTATGGATATCTTGAATCCTAGTAAAGTAGGGGGTAACTCCTCCCTTCTTCATCCTAGTGGTTCTTAGCTTCTCCTTTAGGAACATCTTCCAATTCTTGGAAGGATTCTAGTATAGTGTTGTGAGAGCATCCCACATTTCTTTGGTCGTTAAGTGTAAGATGATATGATCCCGAAATCCATCAAGGATCAACCACTTCCCCTTGGCCATCTCTTTATTATAGTTGTTTAATGGATGTCGATCTGTAGATACGACTATAGCTTGTTTTGCATATGTCTTCATACCAAACTCATCTAGTAGAAAGAACATACAGGCCTTCTAAATAATGTAGTTGCATGCACCATCCAATTTTTCCTTATCTCTAAGCCCTGTTTAGGCCATTTTCTGTAAAACTCACAACTGGGATATAAACAAGAATATCCTCCTCTCCTACTTGACTACCTACTCTATAGTTCACTCTTTTCTAGAATGTGTAATTCTACTTGTTGGTCCTGCCTCTACAACTAGAAATTTTAGATTTCCTCCAATGACTTGGATTTGGAAACCCTCTGAGAAAATCCCTTAGTGTGTGCAATTTCTCTTCCACCTAGTGTTGATTCTGCTACTACAAAATTGCTACAAAAACAATTGCACCCAGATCAAGAATCCGCCTTGCAAAAATGCTAATATGTTCACCTGCTGCCTACTGGAATCACTTCCAGACAAGTTCAAACTTTTTTGGCCACCTTCCTCTAGAAATCAAAACCATGTCCAAAAATTTGCACTGCCTGGCTAGGCCCTTCACAGACCTAGAAATCGAACTTCCAAACTCCCTCTAAATTTGGACAATTTCCTTCTTCCACCTATGAGCTTCTTGTATGATCAAATTTGCTTCGATACCATGTGAAAAATTGCTTGAAATTCAGCTACTCGAAATTGTTCTTCTAACTGGTTAATTATAAAGTAGTTTATTTTCTACGACAAACAACGAATAATTCACACTGCAATTTCTTCACCTTAAAAAAATATTGCATAAATAAAATGTTGGAAACTAAGAAATGATGGTAAACACAATAAATATGACCCAGTTATTTTTGGACAATTTTCCATGGAAAATCCCAATGCAAGAAAAGTGGTATAGCAAATGAGAGTTTTATTATTATGCAGTAGTGAAATTTTGAGTATAATCTATGGATACCCAACTGGCTATCCAATCTAAGAGAAATACTGGAAAAATCAACTGAGGGAAATTTACCCTCCTCCACAAGCAATC